>JARUHE010277962.1:0-12796 GCA_031471125.1 Archaeomysis grebnitzkii | reverse complement strand
ATATATATATATATATATATATATATATATATATATATATATTCGTTACACATACGTTTGTTTACATAGCGCGTCAACATGTTCCTCGCGAGAATACCAATCTTAACGTAAGTATGAAGAAACATTTTAAGGCAAACATTTATTGTGGAAGCCTTCCTTGGCTCTGAACAACTATCGTCCGACATATATGAAGCAGTTAAATATTTTTGTTTATAAAAATAGATAAACCAACCTAAGGTTTGAAATTTTCAATTATAATTGACTATATAAAATCAATTTATAAAATTAAAGTGGCAAATAAGTTTAATGTCAAACAAAAATAAACTAATTACAAAATCAACATTTGAAGTTTTGTTGGTAGCTTTGAGCAACATATGTTTAAAACATAAGTTTAAAATATCATGTTGACAATAATTCAAGAACTATATTATATTATATTATATTTTTTCCAAACAATAGCTATTAAATGTGATTAGAGACTATATTTTTTTCTTTTTTTAATTAATTTTTTTTTAAAAATCGGATTAATTTTATTTTGTTTGTGTGAAATAATAATTTATGGTAACTATTATTTGCTATTTTATGCACGATTTGGAAATATTATTACACAGCACCATTTGCCCAGTGTTCGATAATACGTTTAGTTGTTTGATTGTGGGGTTGTCCTAAAAAAGCGTTGTCAAATGCATGACAAAAACCAAATGGACAAAGAATCATAGTCTATATAAGACCTTTTGATTTCGGTTAATTTAACAAAAATGTGGTATTTTTCATGATGAAGTAGGAGACTTTTTTTTTGCTTTCATGAAAACATTGAACTTCACATCGTTATTACTTATGGGGACAATCCATGTCTATGGGACGACCCAACTTGTGAACATATCTTGCATTACATTTCATATATTGCATAACCGTATATTGAATCGACGATTTTCTTACGTTTCCAATGTTGCGCCGTACACGTCGTAGAAATGTTGGAGCCTTGCGTACCGTCTCCCTCCTGGAGGCGCCAAGTACCAGTATTTTTCCAGCTGTCCGCCCTAACTTCCCAGTCTTGTAGTGTAGAGCTCTGCTAATCCTCTCCGGAGATGTTGAGAAAAATCTAGGACATGGCCCGTCTACATATGCGGTTTGTATAACAGACACACCACCAACAGAGAATCCTCATTTCTGTGAAATTCACGAATAAAACACCGAGTCTACAAAAAAATGTACTAACACTAGAACTTGCAAAGTACACAGGCACCTTGACCTGTGCACACCACCCGACCAGCCTCACAACAAACACCCAAGACCCAAACGCAAACATACCACCACAAAACAGACTTATATGTATGTATACTTAGTGTAGCCTTGCTACCACATTTATGATATTATTAAATGTGTTTATCAAATAAATAATTATAACTGGAGAGATATATCATTCTCCCCTTTACAATTATTACCATATTTAAGGTAATTGTTACCATATTTAAGTTAATAACTACCATATTTAAGGTAATTATTATCATATTTAAGGTAATAATTACCATATTGAAGGTAATTATTACCCAGTTAATTATTACCATATTTATGGTTATTATTACTATATTTAAGGTAATTATTATCATATTTAAGGTAATTATTACCATATTTAAGGTAATTATTACCATATTTAAGGTAATTATTACCATATTTAAGGTAATAATTACCATATTTAAGGTAATTATTACGATATTTAAAGTAATTATTACGATATTTAGGGTAATTATTACCATATTTAAAGTAGTTATTACGATATTTAAGGTAATTATTACCATATTCAAGGTAATTATTACCATATTTAAGGTAATAATTACCATATTTAAGGTAATTATTACGATATTTAAGGTAATTATTACGATATTTAAGGTAATTATTACTATACTTAAGGTAATAATTACCATATTTAAGGTAATTATTACCATAAATAATTATTTTAACATCTTCCAACAAATATAGTAAGATTTAAGGAGCGCTTCCATATATAGTTACCACAATGAAAACACTGACCAACGTTTTATGTCTAAGATAGTCAAAATTGATATTAAATTGACTAACCCTTGTTAACAAAGGCTAGTCAATTTGACTATCCTAGGCATAAAACGTTGGTCAGTGTTTTCAGTGAAGTAATACCTTTTCAAATTGTTTTAAAGAACCTTGTCACGGTGGAAACACCGCTTCTCGTCCGTCAGAGAGCGCGAAGCTAAGCAACGTTGAGTCTGGCTACAGTATTATTATTTTACTATTGTTATTATTATTATTCTTATTATTATTATTATTATTATTATTATTATTATTATAATTATTATTATTATTATTATTATTATTATTTTCATTATTATTGTTATTATTATTATCTTGTATATTTGTATTACATTATTAGTATTGATATTGTATAAACATTAATATTATTATGAATAAGCTATATGATTATTATATTATTATTATAATAATAATATAGTAATAATATAAATATTCACGATAACAATAATATAACAATAATAATTTAATACACATATACATGATAATTATAATAATAATAACATAAAACAATAGTAGTACAATAACACTGATATTGTTAAAGTGTTTTTATCTATTGGTACATAGAAAAAATAGAATTTTCTCTTTATTTTTTATTATCTAAACTAACACCAAAATGTATCATATTTTGTTTAATAATAACGAAATACTGTTATTCAGTAACAAAGGAAATATAATATAGCTATGCTTAAAATAAAAGAAAAACTACATCCTAAAAAAAAGGATATGCGTGTCTGATGTTTTTAACAAATTTAACAGCATTTAAAAATTTTAGTTTGTTAATTTTTTTATTACCAAACTACATTTCGGTTGTTTTTGTCATTACTAACCTATCTTTTAACTGTATTGCCATTATCAAACTATCTTATTTTTATATAATTACTAAAATAGCGAGAACAAATAGTTATGGTCATCTTTTGTTTTTTGGACTAAAGCGATTTTTTCCTGTTCAGTGATTAATTGGGAAATTACTGGAAAAATCCAGTTATTTTTATCATTTTTGTGTGGTTTTCCATCATTTTTAATTGTGATTCCAACCGAACGATTTTCACACAACAAACTCCAGAAAAAAATCTTATATAATTAATGTTAGTCTAGCCTTTCGCGGGCATAAATATATGAACCGAGCTCCAATTGGGATTTTCTTATCTACTTAGTATTTACAATTTTCATTATCATAAATAATGAATGTCAAATTTCAGATAAATTTAACTGATGTATTGTTTATTTATTGATTGTTCATTACAAACACATAATTCTTATATAAATATATGCACCAATGTCCCAGGATTGTCTATTCAACTTACTCCTCAATAGTTATATTCACTGAAAACACTTGACTACATTTTTATATCCAAGATGATCAAATTGACCAACCTCTGTTAACAGAGGTTAGTCAATTTTACTATCTTGGACATAAAAAGTGTTGCATATAAATATAAATGCATGGTAGTGAGAAGCACAGCTTTAGTGCTAAATAATTCGTTTCACTATAAAAAAAATAAAAATAGAATCGTGTTTTTATAAAGATGAAGGAACTGATTGATTAAACCAAGTACAGTCTCTCATATACTAAATTACATGTAAAATTACGTTTTATCGCTGTCATATTTCAACAAAAATAGTTAATAAAAATTATCCTAAAAATGTTAACAAAAAATTGATGTTAATGGTAAATCAATGATTTCCCAACTACAACTGAAGAACGTTCCGTTTATGTGATATGATTCAAGGACCATATACTACTCATACTTCATGTCAAGTTCTGTCTTTATATTTAACTTTTAAGCAAAAGAATCAACGTATTGGTATGTTAATGGAGGACGTTATTGTTGGTGTGTAATAAGTGAGATTTAACACCACACCATCTTTTTCATGAAAATTGGCTCACATGGTGCTTTTGGCCGAACAATTTGATTTTGCGGATTGCAGCTCTCTATCTCTTATAGTTCTAAAGTTATGGCCTTGGGAAAATTTGAAAAAAGGTAAAAATTCCTTGACCTCAACATTTTTGAAAGGTCATAGCTTCCTTATCATAGGACCTAGAACAATATATTTTATAAGTCTTATAGAATTTGAGTTATTCAATTTGGAAAGGTAAAATAACATTTAACCTCCTTGACCTCTAAGCCCCCACCTAACATAATAATTTTGATGCAAAAAATAAAGATTGACCACTTGACTATGGGTTAGAAAAATACAATTTACTAATATTAAGTGTTTAAACTCGTGGTAGCGCTGCACCATCAAAAAAGACATATATAAGCGGTACTCCACGTCAGTCAGTCTGAACTATGGCGTGCTTAAATGATCACAGTCATCTCACAATAAATATACTTCACTAATATTCATTACTTGCACATATTTACTATGATGGTGCTGGCAAACACAAATAGAATGAGTAATTGGGCTATCGGATAAAGCACACCACTTTGGCCTCAAGATTGCAAACGTTGAAAACCCAATGTTACGCATGGTTTGATCTCTTTTGTAAAGCTTGTATATTTCATGCAGGTTTCCTAAGATTAATCTCTTCTGCAATTTTACTTTCTCCTCATCATTTCTAACACTCAACAATCTTTTGTGCCTGGGCATAAACGAATAACTATATATAAGACAAGACTGGCTCAATTTAAGAAGAGTTTCTAACATGTACTTAAATTGTACTCTTTTTCAAGAAGAAATTGTTACTCGTTGAATAAACTCACGCAATTTGACTGGTGTTTCATGTAGCATTGGTAGGATTTTCTGTAGTGTGACTTCTGATTCTTCATTATCTGCGGACGTTCCAGATCCGGTAACTGGTAATGGTGTTCCAAAGATGGAGTGAGTTCAGCTTATTTCTTCTTCGTTTGTGCTTGTGCTGCATGCTTCAGGCTAACCCACGACTTTAGCCAAACGGTTTTTGCAGTTACTGCATATCTTTGACTTTTTTTCAGGCCATATGTGCCTGCCAAATCACTCGACACTGAGCCATTAAATTTAAACACTATTCTCTTGTGTAACCTGAATGGATCAACACAGTACCATTTTCTACCCATTATTCTAAGAAAGTTGTGAATAAATTAGTAATCGAAAGCATTTGTTTAAACTCGTATTAGCACTGCAAACATGGCAGCACCACCAAACTGATGGCAAAATTTATGATTCCAGCATGATAAAATTTGACTTTGTATTGCAAAAAAGTGTTTGTATAGTAAATATGTGCAATTAATGAATATTAGTGAAGTATAGCTATAGTGATATGATTGTGTTCATTTAAGCATGCTATAGATCAGACTGACTGACGTGGAGTACCGCTTATATATGTCTTTTTTGGGGTGCAGCCATCTTCGCAGCGCTATCACGTGTTTAAACACTTAATATTGGTAAATTTTATTTCTCCAACCTATAGTCAAAAGGTCAATCTTCATTTTTTGTATCAATTTTTTTTGTTAGGTGTTGGCTTAGAGGTCAAAAGTCAAGGTCAAGGAGGTCAAACGTTATTTTTCCTTTCTAAATTAAATGACTCAAATTCTGTAAGTTTAGGAATATTGTCTGGCTTAATCTGGGCAGAAAACATATAACACATTTTGTTCTAGGTCCTATAATAAGGAAGCTATAACTTTTCAAATATGTTGAGGTCAAGGAATTTTGACATTTTTTCAAAATTTCAGAAAGCCATAAGACTATAAGAGATAGAAACATGTAATTCGCAGAATCAAGTTTTTCGACCACAAGCACCATGTGAGCTAATTTTCATGAAAATCCGAGATGGTGTGGTGTTGACCCCTGTTCCACCTCCCCTGGAATGCCCCTATTGATAGTTAAAAAAAGTATATTGGCATATAATCTGCATATATCATAGATATTGTTTTTATTTAGATACTTCTAGATGGTTACATAATGTTAACATCGGAAGTGTTCGCCCTCAATAGAGTAAGACGAAATATTTACAGGGCACAAACATACAAATCAATAGTAAGACACCTGTATGTTTGATCTGTGAAATAAAACTATTATTGATGATACTGCAAGAAAGGCGTTAGTGGTAATATTAAAATGGCACCCAGCACGTAAAAGCATAATTGTAAAAATAGTATAAAATAGAAAAACTACAGATGCAGAATGTAGATATAAAAGAAGAGATTTAATTAAATAGAAACGCAGAAAGCTTGGCGTGAAAAAGTGACGACGGCACTGACAATTAAGCAACCATTTTCTATTTCGTCAGGCTCTAAATGAACTGAAGTAATACAGTATTAAGAATAAACATTGTAGAATAGCTCATATATCCTATTATGCATATCAAAAATAAAAATATAATGCATCAAGAAGTCAAGAGCTTATGTTCGGGTTTATTAAGATACAGTTAAGCCTTAAACTGAACAAGAAGAGCAAAACACCCATAAACTAAAGGTTGAACTCATCCCAAGTAGAATTGGTTACATCAACCATGCACAGGAAACTCCAGTAGTGTCTTTGTTATTTTGAATAAAAATACTAGCAATACAGAGGTGTGGCATGTGCATAGGCATAAGGCTTGTAGCACTTGACTATAAATTAATGTTGTACAATACCACACAATAAGGGTTCCAAAACAGCTTCTATTTCGATTAAAAAATAATATTCTCAATAAATGAGGCTCGACTCTCATTTTGGAGGCCTTTTCAATTTGTAGAAATTTCTTTCTCTAAAATATTGTTTTTAAAAAATTATCTGATTACAATTTCTGCAAATTAAGTTTCTGAGAATGACATTTCACTAAAAACATACTTCACATACAATTGGTTACGGTCGGATTCAGCTGCAGATGCGAAAATTTGCAGTTAAACCTGCAGATTTATAGACTTTGCATCCCATTTTGCAGCTCATTATGCACTAATTATAATTAGTGCATATTGGTTAGAATGTCCATACAAAAAAATGTTGGTAAGCAAACTTTATTGTAGAATGATATATAAATAAACGGGGCTATACCCAGCACCCATAGTGTACTCAGCACAAAACTTTGTTGTAGAGCTTCAAATAAACTCATAATTAGCTTGATAAATAAAAAACTTTAATCAAAAAAATTTTCATAGTTGAAAAAAAAATTGTTTTTTATTAAAAATAAAAATAAATCAATTAATTGAAAAATAAGTAGTACATACTGGTAGAAATGTCTATACAAACAAATGATGTTAACCAAACTTTGTTGTAGAGCTTCAAATAAACTCACAATTTAACCAAGAATATAAAAAATTTCTAAGTTGAAAAAATTTCAATTAAATTGAAAAATAATTAGTGCATACTGGTCATAATACCCATACAAGCAATTTTTAAACAAACTTTGTTGTAGAGCTTAAAATAAAAGTGTACACGCTATACGCAGCCTATGGCGCCTACAGAACTACGAAAGGGCGATCACAATAGCTCATTTATGTTATTTCATAATAGAATCACTAACAACACTGTATTTAAAACAGTAGATCGCTATTGCTAATACATATTGATTTAAAAATATTTTTGTTAAGGGTATAGAAACAATATTTGCTAAGAATAATTTATATAATTTCAAACTACATCAGTGTACACTTACATAATTACGCTCAAGTTTGTAATTATGTTTAACAAATCGATACATAGAAACTTTGTAAGTAACGTAGATAATATATTTAACAAATATTATAATTTGCCAGTATAAATCAAGCTACAAAATTTGAAAACATCAATAACATTATAACTATGAAAACAATAACTAAGTCTCTTTCGTCCGTACAAAAACTATTTGGAAAACATTCAAAACTAAACTCTAACTCAGGTAATTTGATGATTAAAAAGAATTTCTCCTCATCCAAGAAAGTGTTTTTATCATTGGTGATGAATTGCATCGAAACACCTTACATTACTACCTCAACCAAAAACACCGTCTATCAACTATGATTAGTCCGCCTAAAGAGATCAGTCTTGTACAACTCTTAAAACTATCAATTAATGGAACAACATTTGTCAGTGAAAGAAGACAGAAAAGTATTCTCGATCGTCACTTGTCTTTGCTGTCCAGATAATTAAAAATTGACTTGGACGACATGGAAAAGTGAAGCCGGATTAATCGGTATAAATAGAAAATGAGAAAATGAAACGGATGAAGTGAATCAACTTTAAATGAGGAAACAAATTTCTTTTGGCTCTATCGGGCAGGAAAAAATAGGCTCAGCAGCCGTGCATCTTGGTCATCATCATCTCGATGTTCATGTTCTCGTAGACTTTTTCCACACCCACCGAGCAGGAGTGGTCACGCATCGACCCAAGACACACCTTGGAGCCGGGAATGAGCTTGGCAACAGCCGTTTCCACCTTTCGTTCCTGCATCCATGCTTGTGCCGCACAACTCCCATTGGCTGAGGGAGCGGAAAAGACCGACTCTGGACCTATGTGCAAGAAAAGAAGCAATCAGCTTGGTTTCACGTTCGAATTAATTAACATAAGACGTTACTCCTAGAAAATTATCTTGGTTAGGTTAGGTTAGGTAGTGGAGCAAAAATATTTCTTATGATAAGGTATAGTAATGTAAGAATGATTCTTTGTGGTATAAAGGTAAAACATTTTTATGTAATAACAAAATTCGGTGAATAAACAAATTAGCAAAACTTTAATGCTTTCAAAAATGCCAAACTACTTAACAAATAAACACAGAAAAACAAAAACAATAACATTTACTTTTGGTAGGTAAGCATAACAAAAAAAAAATTTTTCGCGCAGTAGAAACAATTTTTACAAAAGAAACATTTTCAGATCTCGTCAGCATTAAAACAGGAATACAATTCACAGCCGTGCAGTTCCCTGAGTAGGTCAATGGAGTTGCTCGAGTAAGAAAAGACCGGCAGGTTATTTGAACTGCTAATCGGCTTGTTCAGTTGGTGTTCCTTGTCCTCAATGTGGTCTTCACTTGCAATGGAAACATTAGTCATGTTGCACAAAGGGACTCTACAATAGAAATTTCTGGTTGAACTAAGCGATAAATTCTTGCATCCAACGTAGCCTGCAACCAAACACACCTCTGCATTAGAACACCAAAAAATACAATTGCAACAAACACATGCAACAATAATAATAATAACCATTATCATCATCAAAACATTCACGGAGTCATCAAGTTTAAAAAAGCGAGCTTTACAGCCAAGCAATCATTTTTGTGAAAACAAAAGTTACTGATAAGACATAGTGGAAAAAATTGATAATAAGATTACATAAGACAAAGCTAATAACAATTGATAGTAAGATTACATTGAAAAAGGTTCATTACAAATTAAATCATAAGAAACGGAACAAAAAGTTAAAAAATATAATAAAATATTAAAAACGAAGAAATTGTAACTTCAACATGAAACGAGATCAAGAATATCTGAATGCTTTAGCAAAATCTAGATAACTTGTGACAGTGATTTTTTTTTAGCAAAATTCAGAAATAATCATCGAAATAATAAACATTGACTTAAATTATACTGAACCAACAAAATTTGAATTAACTAAACCTAACAAATTATAAAAAAAAATGCAAGACAACACATCTAATACAAAAAATTGCAACAAGTATTTTTGCTCAATCATTTTCAAGTTTGTAATTTGTGCAAACAAGAAAGAATTTAAATTTTCAATCACCAAGCCACTAACTAAGGGGAAACCAACCATAATTCATAGAAATTTCATCCATAATAATAAAGATTTATATAATAATAAAATATTCTAAGTTAGAAAAATGAAAGCAAATTATTTGAAGATTTAATGATTTTTAAAAACAGCTCTATTTCTATTTGTTGAAAAATGAAAACAGTTGAATATTTTGTCTCCAAAATATTTTGGTGGAGTGAATTTCGTCAAAAATAGTGTCCACCAAATAGACACCGAGGTCTGTTAGTTGTGCCAGACGTACAATTCTTTTCTTTTGTCGCAACATTACAAGAAATTACTTCCAGGTCCGTTGAGAACCTCGGAATTACTTTATTTTCGTCATTATTATGGATGAAATTTCGAGATTCTAAATTATTTGGGGAAACAAAAAATGAACCAACGAAGCCATTCTGCAGCACCGAATGGTAATCTGAAATAGAAAATGTTAATCAAAGACATTTGTTTTAAATTATTAATTTTTGTCAGCAAAGTTAATAATTTAAAATGGAAATTAGTTTATTAACTTGAACAAAATAAAAGAATATCCACAAAGAATCATATCTTACAGTAATGTGTAATCTAGCGAAATATATATATGTTAAGTGATGAGAGAACTTATATTCTAAACCAATATTTGATTAAAAATAAACAATTATAACACTCCTTTAAACAAGGCGAATAAATCTGAATAACATCCGCAACTGATCTGTTCTTCCAAATTATTTCAACAAATTTGGCAAAATTTCAGAGAAAAACAAAACTGGAATTATTCACCTGAATTGTTGTATATTTTCACCGAACTTCAACAAACCATCTTTGATAAAAGTGAATAAATAACCAAACAAACATTGAATTGTATCGAGTCTTTTCAAACTACTAAACGATTCAACAGGTCAATGTTTGAAGGATCTGCATTTTCTACAAACTGTGAATATTGGAAACAAAACTGAGCATGACAGTAGACAATTGTTCAACTTATTACCTAATCATTAACTAGTTTAAATTATTAAATAAATAAACAAAAAATTATTTACATAGCATGTTTTTTTTAATTAAATTATTGTACCTTCTAAAAAAGATTTTGAAATTTTAAAAAATTTAGTTTTATATATATTGAGTTTACTTTTTCTAATTTTCAGAACAAACAAACTTTTTGATGTGGCACTGAATGCGAAAGGTGCCAATGTTAGACTTGAATACAATTTGAAAAAGTTACAACTAGTTTTTCCAAAACTATCAAGACTTGAAAACACTAAATCTATAAGATGGAATTTATTTATAATTGAACATTCTAAATCTTTTTAAAATCTTTTTAAAAATCATGAATTTTATTGTTATGAACTGTTTTGTCTGTGCTCATTTTTATTACCAGTAAAGACTATTTGTAGAATGTTATTATTATTATTCTGAATTTAGTGAATTTGCCCATTGTGAAAATATAATAACACATTCAAATGAATATTTCCAATTTTTAATTCTGTTCATTTTAGAACTTTGGAATAAAGCTAAACCACGAGAAATAATTTTCATTTGATGATAAACAGAAGACCCATAACCACCACTAGTCATAAGGCACGATCTTGACCAAACATGGTTTGATTTAGAATCAGCTTTTTTTATTTAAACCACATAGACACAATGTTATACGATTTTTATTGAATCAACTGTTCTTGATTCAATGAAAATCATACAGCATTGTGTGAATGAGATTTAAATCAAGAAAAGTTTGGTCAAGAACACGACTATACATGCTTGTTGTCATAAAAATTATTGCATTACCTGAAAATCTCAATCTTACATCCGAATTTAATGAAGTTAATTCTAACAAATAAAATTTAAAAGTATATTTTAAGACCTTAACTTTACCATAGAATTTAATAAAAATTAATTTTAAAAAAGACAATATAAAAATTAATTTTAGAGATCAAACATAAAATGTATAAATTATTTTCACAGTGAATGTAACAACCATACAGCACTCGTGTAACAAGGAGTATCATACTACCAAACATAACAATCAAAGTAAGAAAACTTGTCTATAACTTGAGGCAAAAAAAGAACTTAAAAGTTAATTATTAATCAAGAAAGTATTATAATTAAAATAAATTATATCAGTCAAGTACATGCACAAAATAATGGTTTGCCCAGAAGTTAAATAATAAAACCAATGTTTTGATCAAAAAAATAATTGCAATCAATTAAATAGTAACAAGATCTAGTGAAATGAAGACTCTATAAAAACTTGTTCAAATGGAATTTTTATTCATGAAATGGGGAAAAATTTGTGCTATGAAATTAATGAGCAATTATTTTTGTGTAATTAGAAAACTTTGATTTATTTAATTATTAAACCATTATTTATTGAAAATATAAACTAGAAGTTTTTGCCACACATGCCAAGAAGGTCACTTCCATAATCTGGATTTATTTCATAACTATGACCTTGAATAAATAAATAAACAAAGAACCAAGAATACTGCAGAAAGAGAAAAAATCAAAATACTGATAAAATTATACACATAACAAACAAAATATTTTAAAGGAAAATATTAAAGAAAAACACAAAATATTTCTAATGAAAACTAGGAAACCTTGATAAGATAACGGCAAAATGTTGAGGGAACAAAAAAAAAATATTCATAGAGAACAAAAAGAAAACATTGATAATGAAAAAAAAAACTAGGCGAAAAAAGACAAAATAAAAGAGAAAACAGACAAAACAATTATAAAAATAATATGATAAACTATGGGTAAAAAAGTCAAAATATTAATGGAGAATAAAAATAAGACAATGAGAAAATAAAGACAGAATAAGGAAAAAGACAAAACATGAGAAAGAAAAACAAAAAATAAGGAAAAAAACAAAGAAAATAAGATAAGCTACTGGTAAAAAATGTAGAATAATGAGAAAGAAAAACAAAAAATAAGGAAAAAACAAAAACAAAGAAAATAAGATAAGCTACTGGCTAAAAATGTAGAATAATGAGAAAGAAAAAGAAAAAAAAAACAAAAACAAAGAAAATAAGATAAGCTACTGGCCAAAAATGTAGAATAATGAGAAAGAAAAACAAAAAATAAGGAAAAACAAAAACAAAGGAAATAA
>JARUHE010277851.1:0-12796 GCA_031471125.1 Archaeomysis grebnitzkii | reverse complement strand
TTTGTCTTAGGAGAATAAAAACAAGTATAAGAAAGATGCGTTTTTCTTAAACCAAAGAAGCGAGATTGGCAACTACAGTATTCGTGTCTCTCATGTTTTATTTCCTACTTATAGTATTTGTCTTTGTTTATATAATTTATATTTTATAGTTATTGTATTTTCTTTTGTTTTTATAGTGTATATTTTCTGTTTATGGGAACTATCTTTAATGTCTATTTCTTGTGTATAGGGTTGATCATAGTTTCTATAGTGTTTCCTTCTGGCTTACAGTGTTTGTTTTATACTGTAGTGTTTCTATCATGTTTACAGCGTTTATTTTTGGCCTATAATATTTTTGTTCTGTTGTAATGTTTTCGTCATGATTGTAGTGTTTGTAAACGTTTCTATATAATATTTATTTCTGTTTTATAGAATTTTTTGTTGTTACTATAGTGATTTTTACTTGCCGTATTTTTCTTCACATTTATAATGTTTCTTCGTTTCTATAATGGTTTATTTCTTGATTTTAGTATTTTTTTTCATTTAGATAATATTATTTCTTGATTATGGTGTTTTTTGTTTTCTTATATTGTTTCACTCTTGTCCATAATTTAGGCATAGGGGTTATGTCTTGATTATAGTATTTGCTTTCGTTTAAATAGAGTTTTTTTCTGATTTGTTTATAAATCCATTATTTATGTTCAAGTAATGGAAATGCTTAGATGGGTGTGAGTATCTCAAAAGTAAAATATATTAAACGAAATGACTTAAAAAAGACGAAATAAATCAAGTTTTCATAAAACTGCAGAATTAATTGATAAAAAAGACTATGATACAATAGTCCAGATCAGACTAATAGTGATACAAGATAGATACTCAAAATGTTTACATTAACCTATAATATTGAAAGAAATATAAGAAGAAATGTTGCTTCCAAGAAAGTATTGAAAATCAACAACCTTTACTTATATAAAATAGACAGTGGCAGTATTATCGCCTAAACATATGAGTCCGTTTTAACTTAAAATTTAGAATATGCAACTATTCAATATGATTTATAAATAAAACCAAAATATGAACAATTTTGGTTTTCATATTTTAAAACAACCAACAAAACAATTAAAAACTGTATAATTGTATAACTTCTAATTAGGTGATAACGTCCCCCATAGCTTCATACTTCTTAATATTTAATAAATATGAATGTTTTTTTTTATTAAAAGAAATAAACTAGATTTTGTCGTTGAATTATTATGAAATATTTCAGATCATTTATTACCTTTATATAGTCTTTTTGAAGACTATATTTGTGTTAAACATAACATTTCTTCTTTTTAGATTGTCAAGATAATTTAGCATAACAAACAATTATTTTAGTTAGTTCTTACGGCTTAGCTTTCAAAACTGTACTACACAACTTTCTTGTGATTCAATCAAACTCGTATCACATAGTACGAATGTAATACGATTTTGATTGAATCGCAAAAAATTGATTAGATCAATAAAAAAGTGTGCACTGTTAATAAATATTATTTAATTTGATGTAATTGTCAGTTTTATGCAACGCATATAACGTCAAACATATTATTACCTAAATTATAAACGATTAAAACATAATCATTCTGTAAGCTTATAGAAAAAACAGTGGATGCATAATAATGCGTTAAACAATACATTATCCTATTGAAAAAATGTAGTTAAAGTCTGGTAAAATTGGCCCAACTGCACTTTTGCTTTTTGCTTAATAGTTTAATAGTGTCGTACGTTCCATGTGAAGGGAGATAACATGAATTATGGATTATTCTCGTTACAGAAAATAACTCTGGAAGCCAACAACGTCAAAAGTTTGATTAATTTGTCATAATAATACAACTTCAGAATAGGTGAAACTTAACTATAGTCAACATTTACAAGCAAGTCTGTATATCTTGTACATTGTTTAAGATAATCTAAACTATTTTACGTCTTATTATGTTTATAACGCTGCCATATTTCTCAGATAAGCAACCATTTATTAAAATACGTTTCAGTTGAAGAAAATTTTTATAAAGATAAATTGAACTACATGAAATTGTTCAACCAATAAAACAAAGCCAGCCATCTAATTAATTAGCTTTGAATGAAGTCTCCATTAGACGTCAATGGAGCGAGATACATTGCAGTAAATTTAAAAATTGGATCTAATCTCCGTAGGACAATAATCTCTGAAGCTGCAACAGTGACACATGAGCTGGTTAGATCCTTAAATCGATTCATGATGCTATACTTATTGAATCAATATTCCATCAGTTCCACAAATCAATTCATCGAATTTATAAATAGTTCAGAAAGAGAACAAGTACTCAAGAAAAAACATAATATTCAAACAATACAAAATAATTTAAACAAATTAAGAATTTTTATAACAAAAATAATCAGTTTATTTAAGATTGTATATTTGCATAAATTTATAGAACCTGGCCGCAACTTTTATTTCATTGGCGACAGTACAGCCTCAACAATAATTTGTTACAAATAGTACTGAAATACTTAGTACTAGTTTACACTTTGTTGCAAATAGTACTGAAATACTTAGGACTAGTTTACACTTTGTTACAAATAGTTCTGAAACACTTAGTACTAGTTTACAACTTGTCAAAAATAGTACTGAAATACTTAATACTAGTTTACACTTTGTTACAAACAGTTCTGAAACACTTAGTACTAGTTTACACTTTGTTACAAATAGTACTGAAATACTTAGGACTAGTTTACAATTTGTTACAAATAGTACTGAAATACTTAAGACTAGTTTACACTTTGTTAAAAATAGTACTGAAATACTTAGTACTGGTTTACAATATTGTCACAAATAGTAATGAAATACTTAGAACTAGTTTACAATTTATTACAAATAGTACTGAAATACTTAAGACTCGTTTACAATTTGTTACAAATAGTACTGAAATACTTAGTACTAGTTTACAACTTCTCACAAATAGTACTGAAATACTTAGTACTAGTTTACAACTTGTCACAAATAGTACTTAGATGCTTAATACTAGTTTACAATTTGTTACAAATAGTACTGAAATACTTATTACTAGTTTACAACTTGTCACACATAGTTCTGAAATACTTAGTACTAGTGTACATTTTGTTACAAATAGTACTGAAATACTTAATACTAGTTTACAACTTGTTAAAAATAGTACTGAAACACTTAGTACTATAGCTTACAGTTTATTACAAACAATACTAAAATACTTAGGATTAGTTTACAACTTGTCACAAATAGTACTGAAATACTTAGTAGTAGTTTAGAACTTGTCACAAATAGTACTGAAATGCTTAATACTAGTTTACAATTTGTTACAAATAGTACTGATATACTTAGGACTAGTTAACAGTTTGTTACCAATAGTACTGAAATACTTGGGACTAGTTAACAATTTGTTACAAATAGTACTGAAATACTTAGTACTAGCTTACAACTTGTCACAAATAGTACTGAAATACTTAGTACTAGTTTACAACTTGTAAGAAATAGTACTGAAATACTTAATACTAGTTTCCAATTTGTTACAAATAGTACTGAAATACTTAGTACTAGTTTAGACTTTGTTACAAATAGTACTGAAATCCTTAGTACTATAGCTTACAGTTTATTACAAGCAATACTAAAATACTTAGGATTAGCTTACAATTTGTTACCAATAGTACTGAAATACTTAGTACTAGTTTACAACTTGTCACAAATAGTACTGAAATACTTAATACTAGTTTACAACTTGTCAAAAATATTACTGAAATACTCAATACTAGTTTACAACTTGTTACAAATAGTACTGAAATACTTAGTACTAGCTTACAACTTGTCAAAAATAGTACTGAAATACTTAGTACCAGTTTACAACTTGTCAAAAATAGTACTGAAATACTTAATACTAGTTTCAAATTTGTTACAAATAGTACTGAAATACTTAGTACTATAGCTTACAGTTTATTACAAACAATACTAAAATACATACAATTAGTTTACAATTTGGTACAAATAGTACTGAATTACTTAATACTAGTTTACAATTTGTTACAAATAGTACTGAAATACTTAGTACTAGTTTACAACTTGTCAACAATAGTACTAAAATACTTAAACTAGATTACAATTTGTTACAAATAGTACTGAACTACTTAATACTAGTTTACAATTTGTTATAAATAGTACTGAAATGCTTAATACTAGTTTACAATTTGTTACAAATAGTACTGAATTACTTAGTACTAGTTTCAATTTGTTACAAAAAGTACTGGAATGTTTAATACTAGTTTACAATTTGTTAAAAATAGTATTGAAATACAATACTTAGGACTAGTTAACAATTTGTTACAAATAATACTGAAATATCTAGTACTAGTTTACACTTTGTTACAAATAGTGCTGAAATACTTAGTGCTAGTTTCAATTTGTTACAAATAGTACTGGAATGTTTAATACTAGTTTACAATTTGTTAAAAATAGTACTGAAATACTTAGGATTAGTTTACAATTTGATACAAATAGTACTGAAATACTTAGTACTAGTTTACAATTTGTTACAAATAGTACTGAAATGCTTAATACTAGTTTACAATTTGTTACAAATAGTACTGAAATACTTAGTGTTAGTTTCAATTTGTTACAAATAGTACTGGAATGTTTAATACTAGTTTACAATTTGTTACAAATAATACTGAAATACATATTACTAGTTTACACTTTGTTACAAATAGTACTGAAATACTTAATACTAGTTCACAATTTGATACGAATAGTACTGAAATACTTAGGACTAGTTTACACTTTGTTACAAATAGTACTGAAATACTTAATACTAGTTTACAATTTATTACAAATAGTACTGAAATGCTTAATACTAGTTTACAAATTGTTAAAAATAGTACTGAAATACATAGTACTAGTTTACACTTTGTTACAAATAGTACTGAAATACTTAGGACTAGTTTACATTTTGTTAAAAATAGTACTGAAATACTCAGTACTGGTTTACAATATTGTCACAAATAGTACTGAAATACTTAGTACTAGTTTACACTTTGTTACAATTAGTACTGAAATACTTAGGACTAGTTTACAATTTGTTACAAATAGTACTGAACTACTTAGGACTAGTTTACACTTTGTTAAAAATAGTACTGAAATACTTAGTACTAGTTTACAATTTGTTAAAAATAGTACTGAAATACTCAGTACTGGTTTACAATATTGTCACAAATAGTACTGAAATTCTTAGTACTAGTTTACAACTTGTCACAATTAGTACTGAAATACTTAGTACTAGCTTACAACTTGTCACAAATAGTACTTAAATGCTTAATACTAGTTTACAATTTGTTACGAATAGTACTGAAATACTTATTACTAACTTACAACTTGTCACAAATAGTACTGAAATACTTAGTACTAGTGTACATTTTGTTTCAAAAGGTACTGAAATACTTAGTACTAGTTTACAACTTGTCACAAATAATACTTAAATGCTTAATACTAGTTTACAATTTGTTACAAATAGTACTGAAATACTTATTACTAACTTACAACTTGTCACAAATAGTACTGAAATACTTAGTGCTAGTTTACAACTTGTCAAAAATAGTACTGAAATACTTAATACTAGTTTACAATTTGTTACAAATAGTACTGAAATACTTAGTACTATAGCTTACAGTTTATTACAAACAATACTAAAATACGTAGGATTAGTTTACAATTTGATACAAATAGTACTGAAATACTTAGGATTAGTTTAGAACTTGTTACAAATAGTACTGAAATACTTAATACTACCTTACCATTTGTTACAAATACTACTAGAATACTCAAATTGGGCTAATTTCTTACAAAGTTTTTTACAATAAAACAGTTTAATTAGAAAACATTAATTGTAAACAAATACATCAAACCAAAGTAATTAAACTTATTAGTTTAATATTGATAATTACTCAGCTAAAAAATAAACGAACACCAACATGGTAGAAAGAATCTGTTTAGATAGATAAAATTTGTGAAAAATACAATATACATAATTTAATGGCGTAGTTCAATGTTTTGCTATTCACAACCATTTCTAATGATAAACTATGTCACTAAAATAATTTTCAATCTAAATATTAAAACTTTAGTTTAGTTTTAACATAACATATTTCACTATTTTAAGATGTTACATTTCTATTATTAATTTTTGGGAAGGAGGGGGTTAGTAACATAAATTCTTTATTTTTTATATAATGTATGATTATATGAGTAAACATAACGAAATCGGAATCCTAGTTTGCTTGGTTCTGTCTTCTTCCCTGTTTTTTTTTACATAAATTACATCTAGTTGGCGAGTAAAGGTCTGAGTATCATACACAAAATTAGAATATAACGTTGTTCAGTTATAACTCTACATAGTTCTACATATCAAAAATTATGACACCGTGTAAATCACCCCCACACGGGTGTATTGCTTACATAGTAAAACGCATGTTTTAATATAATCATCAAAACCATGCTTTTATCATCATCATCGTCATCACACGCAATATAATAACGTAGCCATCATTTTCATCATCATCATCATCATCATTATCACCATTTTCATCTTAGATTTTTATTGTTGTTACCATTAGTGTTTTAATAAACATTAGTATCATTACGAACAACACCATCTTGGTCATGATTATCAAAATAGTGTTTCTTAAAATAAACACCATTACCATTGTCACCATCATGATTATCAAAATAATGTTTCTTATCATAAACACCATTATCATTGTCACCATCATTATTATCAAAATAATGTTTCTTATCATAAACATCATTACCATTGTCACCATCATGATTATCAAAATAATGTTTCTTACCATAAAACATCATTACCATTGTCACCATCATCATTTACAAAATCATCATTGTCAAACTGTACTATTCTCATCTTGATGGGGATGGTTCAGTTGGCTGAGGATCCTTTGTTCCGTGATTTGAAGAGCGAACCCTGTTCGGCTGAGCACAATTGGTGAAAATTTCCTTTCCATTAATGCCATAAAAACCTTAAAATGCTGTTTTTTGTATATTATTAAGTTATACATGTTGGTAGCAAAATAGTGTTCTTAATAATATGAAATACTTAAAAGTAAGTTATTTAGCAACAGCAATACATTGCAACAGAACGTGTTTCTATTTAATTATTAAAATAATAATCTACAGTCTACCATTTTAGTATTTTTTATAAAATAACTAAGCACAAAGTGAGGACGAAACCCTCAGTGGGACTATACATACCGAAAAAATGTTTTTGTTGAATGCACATAGTGTCATACTAACATAAATAAAAATAATAAGTAATCAAACTATAAACTTTCTCACTATCAAAATTTTCATTGACTTGTTGTTGGGGCAAACTTAAAGAAAACAGAACTAGTGAAAACCTACAAAAACTAGACAAATACAAATTTGGAAAATAAAAACTTGGAACACACAAAACTTTAGAAATACCAAAAACTTTAAGAAGTTGAACATTACCTCTGAAGCTTACATTATTTTGTACATATGTTAAAGCTCAGTTAGATAAGAATTCAAATGTTTGTTCTCATCGTATGTCTGACACCATGATTGGGCAGGCCTAAATATTTCCATTTAAATATATACAAACATGCATTTATTTATTTCCATCTTTGTTGGTAATATAAGACCGAACGTACGTTAAGTTTTCTTTTTAGTTACGATGCTAAACGTGCAGTGGTCGCCACGTTGTTCTGGTCTTGCATTTATAAAAATTCTTCTCTAAAAACTGGACTAAGCCTGAGTTAAACACATCAAACTGCTCATTTATAAGATGCCATTTTGAATTACTTTTCTTTTAATTTTTTTTGTCGTTTATATTGAACTTAAATCAAATAATCTCAAATTTTTCAAATTTTGTTTAGTTTGTATAGAAGTTATTTACTTTTTAGTAAAGTTAATGATTGTTTGTAAAATCAGGTGATATTATTTTCAAAAGTTTAAGATTGTGTCGTTTCAACAGAAGCATCAAAGAAATATAAAATGTGACGTCACATTTATATTTAAAAAAATGCATTCAAAAACTCTCTTAATTGTAAACTATGTATAAATGTGCGGAATGATTGGTCAATTAAATAATAAATAAAACACAATAATTTGATTTTAACTATGTAAAAAGTATGAAATTATAAAATGTTTATCAAAATTGTATTATGCCATTATTCAAATTTAAAAATTAAAAAAAACAACTAGGGGAATTCATATATAATATTTACTAAAAACTAGTATGAGGTTGGAGGAAGGGACGTTGCCATACGTTAGGCGGTTATAAGTATATTTTTACTTGAATAAAGTATAACTATTTAAATCTTCAATCAATCAATCAATCAATCAATCAATATAGCACCACCATTATTTTAAAACTTCTCTGTTATGCTTTAAATAAAATTAAAACAAACAAAACAAATATAAATACAACCAATAAAAACAAGTAAGACAGTCAAATAGCAAATAATAAAAACAAGTAAAACAGATACACAGAAAAGACCAATCACATCAATTCTCAATCGAACAAAAATCGTTTTCAAAGAGATGAGTCTTTAAAAATCTTTAAAATTTTGAGATTGATTCCGCAGTTTTTATTAATTTAGGAGGGGAATTTCATAGCCTGGGAGCTATATATCTGAAAGATCTCACACCATGTACAGTTTTTACTTAGGAACTTTTTGCAATTATTAGTTTTCAAATCTAAGACTTCGAAGTGGCTGGTAATACTTTATTTCATCTTTATTAACATCTGCATCAGACAATTTAAACATTTAAGCGTTAAAAAGGGGATTATATATGTAAATATAGGTTCAACTGGTAACCAATTGAGTTGTTTTACGATCGTGGTTATGTTGGTTGATCTGTTTAAGGTCCTTTTACACCTTTCTGGGTCAATGAGACTAGCATCTACAGTACAGCAATCCCTAACCACTAAGAAATCCTCTGAGCTGCTATTTAGCAACCCAAATGGAAGAGTGAGGCTCTACTTAACATGAGGCCTGTTACAGCGACACGTAAGAAGACATTTACGAATCGAGACTGAGATTATTTGACATTATTTGCTCGAGCTGTATTTTGTAATCTCTGCAGTTTTTTAATATGATATTGTGGTAAATTTATGTAGATACTGTTACAATAGTCTATGTTTGAGGTTATGGAAGGGTGAACCATGGACTATGTCATTTCCTTAGTTAAATATTTTTTATTTGATTCGCTTAAACTGAAAATGTGATTTACTGCAAAAACATTTTGACCAATAAATGTACTGTTATTGTCGAAAATAACTTACAATTTTTTATTTCTTTGTTGACAAAACTTTCTAATTTCTTGTTAAAATCAAATACACAATTTCACGAGGTTAAGTTTATTTTTAAACAATTATTTCTAAATATTTCGGTATCACCTGATACCTTCGTCAGTAGAAACTTATTCTGATCGATTTTTTCTTAGAAAGACTGACCTTATTATAAAAGAGTATTATCATACATCTAGTTGTATATGTAAAGCTGTAGTATGTATAATAAGGTAAATCTTTCTAAGAAAAAATCGATAAAAATAAGTCTCTACTGATGAGGGTATCAGGTGATACCGAAATATTTAGAAATATTTGTTTAAAAATAAACTTATCCTCGTGAAATTGTGTATTTGATTTTTACAATTTTTAAATTTATATTTCCACATACTCGGACGCTGGAGAAAGTTTAAATCTAAAACAGTCCTTTTAATAAAAGTTTTTTTTAGTTCTTGTTTTGGTTCATAACCAACTTTGTAATATCCGATGGCGTTACTTTCTTAGCGTTTATGTTGTATCTTATACCCAGGCTATGACATTTGATGTATTAAACCACACCATTTGATATATTTATAATACATTTTTAATATTTCTTATGTAATGTCTTGATCCAAACACTTATTGAAAAGTCATAGCATAATTGTACTGAATGCAAAAGCATTCCATTTTAACTGTAATACGTTAACAAAAATTACCTAATTCTTTCAATTTGGCTGTTGCAGTATTTGATACTATACACATTATATAATATAAAGTTTTATATTGATGAACATTTATTACAAGTTTGACCTTAATTAAAACTTTTTAGTGAATACATTTATATAACCAAACTTGAAAAATATTTTATAAAAAAAGTTAAAAGAAAAATATATAAGTGTACAAATTAGTATATGAACATTACCTCAGCTTAATATAAGTATATACATACATAGATATTTATAGATACATATGTATATACAAATATATATATAAATATAAAAATAAGTATAAATATATATATGTATGTATAATTGTATATGTATATATGTATATGTATATACGTCAAAAGTAAGAAAACCTAAATACATGTCATTATTGAAAAGAGTTATACTCAGTTGGAATAGTCAGTCATACTACAATAGACTCAAATATTGTTTAATAATTAAGTTTTAGTGCATCATTAACTGTTTGTCCAGTGCTGAGGACATATACTCATGATGAAACATGTTAATACACCAATACTCTTAATTCTAAATAACAATGAAATCATAAGTTGTTAGACAATGTGATTAGCTGAATTAAATTGAAGTAAATGAAGGGAGTTTTAAATGAAAATGATCTCAAAATAAAAACTAGCTTATCATTCACTATGTAAGACAAACATTTCAACTCCAAATTTCTCGAATCAGTGACGAAATATTTTCGTGTTTTTCGAATGACCCGCCATCTTTGAGCAAGAGTTGTAATTAGATAAGAAATTAACTCCCGTTCATTATGTAAAGAAAACAGTTTGTGACCAGTGAAGGTTATTTCCCGCCAAAAGATCATCTGCATGCAACGCCCCTTCTAAAGATCCTCTGAATGCCACACCCCCTTTGAACAGAAGTCGACAACCGCTTCCTTCTTCCCTCGACCTGGAGGATCGGGCGACCGCGCGGAGCAGTCGCAACAGTGGGCCTTGGCGGGTGCGGGGGCGGCTGTGAGGGGCTGTGCACGGGCGTCGTGCTGTACCTGGTGGGCAGGAGCGTGCTCGCGCCCATCGCCGCACTCGCGCGCTCGGCTGTCCACGCCGTCGCTATGGTGAGTTTCGCGGGATTTATTCTATTACCTTTATTTGTTTACCTTTCATGTTTTTATCTCTTAGCTGTTCAACCTTTTTTGAATTGAGGTTTCTAAGAAAAAAATTACACTAGAAGAAGCAAATAAGTTTCGTTGTTTAGTAAAAGTGTTGTGACTAATAGTTCTTCATTTAATTCTCAGTAAGAACTCCTTTAAAATAAAGAAAAACAGTTGTAAGTCAAGTTTTTCTTTTGGTTATACAATATAAACATACTTCGGCATTATTCCAGGTTAGCCCCTGGTTTTGTATTTTGGCAACATCTAATGCAAAAGGTAAGAGATGTCGGGTATTTTATATGCGTCAAAGCTTTACACACTATTACGTTTTTACGGTTAGTTAATAAGAAACTCCTTTCCATACGGTTAGGTTGGGTTAGGTAATGTTTGGTGAGTTTCTATAATGCCTCCTATTAAATATCCAAATACAAATCGATGCGGGCAACTTTTTAAAAAACTATAGCTTGGGCCGCCTTTCAATATGGCTATTTTTTCCATAAAATATAAAAAAATATGTAAACATGGCATATATTAGTCTACTCTATAACACTGTCGCTTTCGATCGATGCCCATATGTTCATATTTTGATTAATATAACTTGAGTAATAGTCAACATAAGGAATTTGTCAAAGAAAGATGCACAGCCAACTGATAGGCGTACCAACCGCCGGATGGCATCACATTTTCAAACAAGACTTAGGATATTTAAGAAAGTTTTAGCATTATCGTAACCCATCAAGAAAAATATAACCTGACTTTGTCCCTCAAATAGTTTTCGGTTGCCAACAACACCTATTAGCCTAACCTAGATTTGTATTACGTGCCGTGTGGGAAAATCAATACAGTTGGCACGCCTGTCAATTGTAAACATGTTATGGTGTAAGATATTTCTTCGAGAAATATTACAATTTTGACTCTTTGATTCAAAAAGTTGGGAAAAGGGCATCAGTCGAAAGCGCCAGTGATATATAGTAGGCCAATATATGTAGTCTTTGTAAATTTTTAATGTTTATTTCAAAAATAGGCCTATTAAGAGCCCATCTAAACTGTAGTAATATCTTTTTTAAATTGTGTAGGGTAGTTTTTAGTTGCTATTTTTTAAATACGAAACCATGAATAATGCCCATACTTTCAACAATGGCTATTATTAAAAACTAAATATACGTTTTTGTGGAAAGTTCATTTTGTAGAAGTTGTTAATAATATATAACTCTTCAGTTTGATCTAAGTAAATAGTAAAAAAAATTAAAAATTAAAAAGTTGGTCTTCTAAATTTAAAAAAAAACACCTAAAAAGCTTTTATTTAAAGAATACAGTTTTTTGTAAAACATTTGCTTAGTTAAGGCTGTTCAGTATTATTTTTTCTTCATTTCATTCTAAATAAATATTATTTTATAATCAATAATAATAATACAAAAACTATAATCTTTAGAAATAGTTTTTTTAATGAAAACTAATTAGAATTGAAAACTTTAAATTTTATTTATTTTATTCTAACTCAATAACAAGCTAGAGAGAACAAATCAATCTCGCGCGTTTGATACTATTAATAAGGAATAATATTTCATTTAATTCTTTATAAAATAAATTAAATAAAAAGTTATTAACAAATGTTTAATTTTGTTTATCCTTGTCAATCA
>JARUHE010277740.1:0-12796 GCA_031471125.1 Archaeomysis grebnitzkii | reverse complement strand
ATGCAAATCTTTGTCAAAACTCTCACTGGTAAAACAATCACCCTGGAAGTTGAACCTTCTGACAGTATTGAAAATGTAAAAGCAAAGATCCAAGACAAAGAAGGAATTCCACCCGATCAACAGCGTCTCATCTTTGCTGGTAAACAGTTGGAAGATGGCAGAACATTATCTGATTACAACATCCAAAAAGAATCCACACTTCATCTTGTCCTCAGGTTGAGAGGTGGTATGCAAATCTTTGTCAAAACTCTCACTGGTAAAACAATCACCCTGGAAGTTGAACCTTCTGACAGTATTGAAAATGTGAAAGCAAAGATCCAAGATAAAGAAGGAATTCCACCCGATCAACAGCGTCTCATCTTTGCTGGTAAACAGTTGGAAGATGGCAGAACTTTGTCTGATTACAACATCCAAAAAGAATCTACATTACATCTGGTTTTACGTTTACGTGGCGGTTGCTATGTCTGATCTCATTATTTGTGTCCAATAAATGCAAAATATTATTATTTTTGTTACTAATTTTTTAATGTATTTTTACTTTAAAAATGAAATTATTATTTGACTTTAGTTTTACTCTACCTTACCTTATATTTGATTAAATATTATCTATTATCTATTATAAAGAACATTTTTCTTAAAGATAGTTTATTCTTGAGTTGAATTATGTAATTTCATGATTCATTATGAATGACTGGTGAATAATTAGGAAAAATTCCTGAGTCCTACTAGATTTGGCATTTCTTACAGTTTTTGTCGAGTGTGTGTAGTGAATATCTACCTAGACATAGCAATTTAGATATCGGCATTAGATAATGACTTGTATGCTTATTTATCATCTACTTTTAAATTTTCATTTCTTATTGGGTTTAGTATATTAATGTTTTTTCACCTTTTTATATTTATCTCACTTTTACATCAAGGTAACTTTTTGCATATTTTAGTTTCATTTATTCATTATTAGTTTGAAATGTACATGCGTAGTCTTCATGGAGGATTTTTGATGAAAGGTGTATTTCACTTTGTAACACCCTTTTTCATTGACATTTATGTATCAATGGATTGGGTATAGATTGTTCAAGGTTTTATAATTGTATTCTCTTTTTAACACCATTTCTGATTATGGAGATGGAAAGTGTTTTTTGAAAGTTCCTGAATGAATGGTTGAGACATTTGAACCCATAGTTTTATGGATTACTAGTTATCGTCTGGAGCAGAGCGTAAATCTAACTATTTTCGTGATAATGAGTGCCTCGCATTCTAAAAGTTATTTTATTTAGTCTAAATAAAAGTGATGGGCACAAAGCAACTTTGATCCATTCATCTATCTGGTTTTCTAATTAAAGAAAAATAAAGATCTGTATCTGCACTAGCACATTTAGAATTTAAATAACTTCAACGTCTAGACTGTTTTCTATGATTGAAGTTTTTCTTCCACTTTCAGTCGAACACTTTACATTACCCATTCCAGTGGTTTGTATCTTGGAGGGCTTTTGCAGCATGAACAGAATAAATGTGTACTAGCGAAAGAGCCACGTTTTGCCACCGTGTCCCAAAAGTAAAATAAATTGATTTGTCAGGTTATTTATAGAATTAAATCCTTCCCAGCTTCTCCTTTTGGCGAAAATAAAATTCCATCATTGAAGTTTTTTTTTGTATACGCTAGTTATGTATGGATATTTTGGTCACCTTTATATTTCCTACTCTTTTGTAGAATTGTTTATTTAGTTAGGGTTGTGTGCAGATGTTTGTGTATCAGATGCAGCATCGGTTAGAATGATAGCTGTAGCTTGTGGGATTTCAGTATTGGGTCAAAATGGTATTTGTTGCCTGATTTTCAAGTCTGATATTTCCACAATAAAAAATGTATGTCTTTATTCTTCCAAAAAAAATAAGTAATTTAGTCTACGGTCATTCACTATGACACACTTGAGGGGAATAATAAATAACATGGTTCGCACGAAAAGTAACTGGACCTTTAATTAAATCCTCCACAGACCCCATAGCGTTCTGTCTGTCATGCTTTCACTTTGGTTTCAATGGGTCCATATCACTTTGTCGAAATTGATTCCTCCGAAATACCATTTTATCGAAATGTCATTTTAGCGAAATTGAAACTTCCGAAATATAAATTTGTCAGATCATTTTAGCGATTTGTTTTCTGCTGAATATCATTTTAGCGAAATTGCATTTGTATAAATATTTGCTAAAATGGTAGAAATCAGATCGCTAAAATGTTATTTCTGAGAAACCAATTTCGATAAAGTGATAGTGCGCGCTCGGCCGCTCAGTGTTTCAATCCTAGAATTATATACTAGAAAGCGAGTGAGTCTAAATGAATGACTCGTTAAAATGTGTCAAGAAATATATCAAAATATATTCACCAGCCAGTGAACGACTTCGTGTCATCATGCATGGTAAACTAACCAATCAGATAACGAACAAATTTGAAAATCAATTTACATTAAACAAATAAACGTATTTATGATCATTAGAATATATGATACGAAACTGAAATGTCAGACATTTTTTTAATATATGTTCTCTGATTGGCCAATGCAGTTTTGAGAAGACTTTGGAAATAAAAAGAATTTAATTTTAATCGGTTAATATCTCAACAATCCTGATCATAAATGTTCATAATTCGATCGCATTGTTCAATGTAAATGGCGTATTGTGGATTTTTTTAAAGGGAAAAACAGTGATATTTCTTTAGATAAAAAGGTTTGAAAATTTGAAATGGTACGTTTATTTAGGTCAATAGTTTTACATTGGATGGATGGAACAACCGCCTTCCAGTATATATTTCTATTTGTGGAAGCCTAAAGCATTGGCCTGCTCACTTGTGCGATTGTCTATCCATAGAATAGGTTAGTTCCTCAATACATTTAAAGTATAACTAATCTGGCTACACCGGACATTTAATGGCTCTAAAACTGATAGAACAATCATTCAATTATTGTTTATGCTTTGCTCAATATGATTTTGTAATCATCTATCTATTCAAGAGGATTTTTAAAATTTTGTTGTCATAAAATAGTGCGAAAATTTTTCACTAGTCGCCTGAAAACCACACATTTCTAATGGAGTTATTGGAGGCGTGGATGGGTTGCTGCTGTCACCATTTACAAATTACAGGATTGTGATTGCCAATCCCATATATTCAACACTGGTCGGAACTAGCCACTGCACAACAAAGCTACAAAAACTGTTGCCCAATAATAACAACAATAATCTTTTGCCCAATTAATTAACTACTCTTGTGCCCCAGAATATCTTCTTGAGGGACACTAGATAACAATTATAGATGATAAGTATGCTGCCGACGTTGACATTGGAAATACTACTCTTATGTAGAGGTTCAATACGCGGGATTGACAATAAAACCAATTGTAGACATACACATCTTCAATTGAACAAAACCCCGTAAGCAACAAGATTCTCTTTCGTAAAAACCAAAGTTGAAAATATTACAAGAAATGACATCTTTGAAACATTTTCAATTCAACATAGTTTTTCAGGTGATTAAATCTTGTCAGCAGCAGGATGGCAGGAAATGATTCGTCCACAAAGGATTAATTGTCAAATGTATCAAGATTATTTTCATTTTTCATGTTTTAAATTTCTTGTTGTTGTAATACTAGAAACTTTTCAGAAATAAAGGTGCTATTTTTTATTTATAGTGGTGTATGAAAACATTTGACAACTTACAACTTGTAAGGACTATTCTTTTTGATGTCACAGAAATATTTGTTGAAAGCTAAGTGAAGCCAAGAAATACATCTGGAAGATTATATAAAGTATGTCAAATTATTTTCTTAGACCAATCACCTTTTGACCCCACACCCGTAAGTCAAACGAACACTTATAGGCAAGTTAAAAAAAGTGAAACTAGCATTAGTTTATAGCAAAGTGCAATATTAGATCCCAGTATGTTTTGGATTAGGCTGGAGAATCAAAATTTTAAAAAACATTTATTTGATATGTGTAGAGCCTATATGTATCAGTGCGGTGTTGAAACATTTCAGCCATTGTTTGAAGTGTATATATGCATTATAATTTTGCACTTGACCTTGAAAACATCATGAGGAAGAGTCGTCATTTAGATAAAAGATATAATCTTAGCTCTTAGGATAATACCACTGAAAAATCAATAGCTCAAGTATTTTTTTAATCTTGTTTGTTTCAAATTTCTTACCTTTGCCCTACTTTTTTTGTGATCTATATATTACTTTTTAATAGAGACAAAACTTTGGCTCAAAACCAGGGGGTGTCCAATGTCTATTCAAGTTAAGATTGAGCAAAATCAAATAAGTCGTGAAAGGAAACAAAAATTATACACTTTTTTAATACTTTAATAAAAACTCCAAATTTTTTTAATAACAAAATATCTTAAATCTATTTTAAATAATACAATATCCAATAATTAAAATGCATTTTTATTTTCATAAATTATAATTGCAATTATTCTTAAGCTTAATAATAAAAGTTCATAAATAAAAGTAGAGAATATTAACTACTTTATAAACCTATTTGCTCAATCAGGATTTATCTGAACTGCAAAGGTGAAATGCGAAGACCAATGCAATCCTTTCCGACTTCAGATACTGTGCAGACCTCACAAGTGACTCCCTTATGTTCAGGCAAATAAGATGCACCACACATTGGACAATTCACTTCCGGCTTTCCTCTGTAGATAGGTACATATGTCTTACCACAAATGGAAAATGGATTATGCTCATCGTAATGAACAGAAATCTCATCTACTGGATTCTTTTCACAAGCTTGAACAACCTTTCTAATGTTTTGGGCTACTTCAGGCCTTGGACCCAAATTGAGGAGTCTACGTCCAAAGCTCATTGCCATTTTATAGTTTTTCATTTTGAAGGCCAAGTTAACAGCAGTTCTTAAGGTGAGAACTTGATGACCCGGTTGAAGTTCACAATGAGTAAAGTAAGCAGCTAACTCGAGAGATCGCTTCATCTCTTCAGGAGTGGACTTTCCCAAAGTTTTTCTATAAAGCTCCATGTTGATCCCCACTAGATACTGAGTGCAGATTCGGACGAGGTTTTGAGCCTCCGTTATTTCTTGCTTTGTTTCAACTGCCAACAATGGTATGGCCAAGAGGAGGTCACGGAACTTCTCAACTGCCTCGGAAAACTTGGCAGCCGTCGTCATTTGCGAGGCTTCTTTCAATTTATCCATCAGTTGCGATAACTTTAAGCCAAGGGCTGGTAGTTGTTCCTTCACTTGACTTGTTTTCCAATTTCTGGATGGGTAAGCAAAGATGGATGGCATGCTTGGAGAGGTGGGATAAATCGTTCTGGAATGACTGTAGGACGACAAGAACCACTTTCTGTAAGGCTCAAAATTCACAACACCAATTTGATCATGCAGCAGCCTGGCGGCAGACTCAAAAGCTCCAGCCAAGATGTGGTCGATGGCAAGGTGGCTACGGCTGGTCCAATTGTGGGTAGGGGGATGTCCTCTGGGTGGGGGAACGTAATAGTTCTCGTCACCATCGGCGGGTGCTCCCATCGAAACCTCAAGTTCAGGTGGCAACTCCAAATCATCATCCACCTCCCAACCTCCTCCTTCACCATCTTCATCTCCATCATTTCCTTCCATCTGTTCATCATCATCCTCATCATCTCCCCAACCATCACCCCCAACCGCATCTACAGTGGCACCATCATCAATATTCATCACATTGGGGCCAGCTGCTCCAGTCTTGGTAGAAGCCGTGGCAGTTGTATCGAAGAATCCCTTGGTAACCGTTAGCTGTGGCCAAGGCGATTCAACCTGTTGCACAGGAACTGGAGGGTGCATAAGTGTAGCACCTGGCAGAGGTTCAGGAATGTTCACACCCTCCATGTGGGAAGAGATAGACTCTGCTTCTTGGCTGTTGCCATGAGTGACGGCCGTCAACAGAGCAAGCGAATTTTTGCCACACGACTTCAGCACTTTGATTCTCTCATTCACATCCCCGAGGTACAGTGCATTCGTGTACCATCCTTCATAATCCTTTCGGATCTCATTGATCTTCATCATCCTTTTCAGTTTTGCGAGATTGCCAGTGATGAGATACAAGAAGGACAGTTTGTCATAGTTCTTGGTGTGTTGGTAGCAAAATTCAACCACCTGAAAAATTTGAAATTGCATTTTTAGAAAATAAGTTTCATTGATACATAAGAAAAGAACATAGTACAGTAGTCTGTTGGCAGTGCTAATGAATTACAGTTTTTTTTGTATTCATAAACTGAATTAATATTTAACACCATATATAAATATGTAATTATTCAAATATTTTTCTATTAATGACAAAGATTAATTCACTATTTATTATTGAGAATAAAATACATAAGTTATCAGTTAGTAAATATTTCATTAGACTAATTCAACATTACTTAATTTTTTCAAGCTTAACAGAAACTCGAGTTTCTCTTGGAATGAGGTTTGTATTCAGGTCTATTTTTAAAACATGTTAGTCTTTATGGCAATAATTAGTCAGGCATCATAGAGTTAATTATAATCTTTAGACAATTTCACACCACTTGGCGTCTATCCAGCAGGTGTCCCACCAACTTACGGGATGGTTGCCATGCATGAGCGCGTGTTCCGCCAGCTTCTCCCAGCAGACTTTGTCGTCCAGGGCCTTGGCAGCTTCCAAGCCTACATCAAGGTTGCCGCACTCCAGGGCCAGCATGAAGCGCGTTCGTTCGTCCTTGACAAAGTGCAGAGCCACCTCAGGATAGCCCTTCTTCTGTAGGTAAGAGATGATGGACTGACCAACCAGTTTTGCGCCTCTCACCATTTGAAGTACCTGTTCAGGAAATGAAACATTTTAGTTAACACATTGCTACATGAAAGGAAAGATTCTACCCAAGCTAATGATTTGTTTCTTTTATTAATTTTAATTTATTTTAGTCCTTATGGCAACAATCATTATGTAATTCTAACTGAAAAACACTCTTTTGAATTATGTGTAAAATAAAAAAAATTAAAACAAATATTTGATTATATGACAAATGATAAAATAATAATTCTATAGCAAATCAAATGACTTTGTTGCAAATAAAAATTCAAAATATAATCTTTGTTTATCATCCATACTACAGTAATCTTTCTTGACACCCCAACTTCAATTATTGGCCTTGGACCAACCTAAGAGGCAAAAAGTGGTTTTATTTTCAGGCCTCTTTCCTGAAAAGATTGCCTATTAAGGTGAATGATTCCCTTCTACTCACCTCATCATATTTGCGCTCGACCAGAGCAAGCTTGAACTTGTACTCGGTTGGGTCAATGGTCAACACTCGGGGTGTTTGCTGCCGATCCAGGCAGTGGACTGAGTTGCCTTGAACTCTTGTGATGTAGACCGGCAGCTCAAGGGTTCGGATGATTCCGCAGTCACCGTTGGTCAGGGCATACTGAAAAAATCACATTAAATAGGATTTTATTCATTACTTGTACAGTATTGTAGCTGCGAGATTGGTAACACTATTGATGTAACAACAAATTAAAATCACAATTTAAAAAGATCAGCAAAGAAATAAATAGAAAAACAATGAAAGAAAAAAAAGACTAATCATTATATAAGTTTGGAGGATTGTAACAAAAGCTCCCCAACAATCTTACCCTATATATTTAACTAACTAAAAGGTTAAGAAATAGATAAAAGGCAAGCAATTATCTATATAGGTTGATTCTTGGTGGGAAATAAATGTAATAAATGTACAATGTAATTATTGAAACATACAAACATTTTTATTTATACTTAATATTTGACTCATTTGTTTATTAATTTTTATCATTGCAATAATAAAAGAAGTAAGTGATGTTCATCAATGAATGAAGAGTGCAAAAAAAGTTGAACCTTCAAATGAAATTTCTCAGCAAAAAGAGTTCCTTTATTTCAATAATCTTTTTATACATTACCTTTATATAGTATCAAAATGGTTGTGGTTACTATTATAATAATGAAATTTTTTTTACCTTCTTTTATTTTATTTTACAAAATATACATATATTGACTTCATTAAAAAGTCATATAAAATGGAGATGAAATTTTCAAAGTAAAACATTGAAAGTAAAAGCATAACTAGAATAAAGACGTTTACAAATTTTTCTTTAGATGTCTTTGAACAAATCCATTGAAAAAACTGAATTCTCACCTTAATGTGGTTACTTGTTGTGTAAACAAAGACTCCACTTTCTTCCCAAGCACCGGACTTGACGCGATTGGTTTCTGTGATTCCACAAAGACGCTCAAGTTTACGATTGCATATCAATATTCCGCGTCTAGCAAGAAGTGCAACGCTGGCCATATTTGCTGACCAGACTACGTAGCGGCAGCCTGCGAACCGAGCACGCCCGAGAACCCTGTCACAGAAATATATAAAGTAAACTTTGCTCTTTAATAGCAACTTATGATTTGTCAACATTATTTTTATTATTTATGTAGAAATTTGTAATGGTTGTCAGACTCACCTTTTCTGTTGTACGTCAAACAGGGAAACGCCTTCGCTATCTCTTAGAAGAAGCATTCCGGTGCCTGCATAGAAGATTTCGTCACATGTGGGTCCTGTCACCTTCTTTGTCACTTCATTCTGAAGATTCTTAATCAAAATCTGTGAAACACGAACGGATTCAGAAAATGGAAAAAAGTTCAAAACTAATTAAATATTACATTCAAACATCTCAACATTTTATATTATCTTACAAAAAAAAGAATTAAATTAAAATATAAATTTCTTGAAGATAAAAATTGTTTTACAACTGTTGAAAACAAACAGACAAATATATTACATATTGTCAGGATGTCAACAGATCATTCAAAAATAATTACACAAAATAGATCAACATTAGCACAAGTGAGGTAAGCTCTATGTTATTTGAATGTGGGTTGCCTCACTTGTGTTATTGTCAATCCAAATATTCTCTTGCATGAGGATGCAACTCCAAAAATTTTTTTTAGCATTTCAAGAAAAATAATTTGAGTTGATGTTTCCTTTCAATTAATGACATGGCAAGACACCAATAATTATCAAGCACAGTTGAAGCCTTGGTTCTGTTGAAAGTTCAGCTTTTCCATTCAATCTACGTAGCGAACTTTACAAAACAACTACAAGATAAAAAATAACATAATAAGCAAACCTGGTGACTCTTGTCCATGATCGCGAACCTGTTGCGTGCCACCCACACGGCTGTCAGACCTTGAGACCGGTGCGATTCAGGTGAATCCGGATTGTTTGAATCGGTTTCTTTGGGTACCTGTCAATCATTTCATTGCTTAGTTATATTCATAAAAACATACAAATATTCATAAACATTCTCATAGTTTCAATCAGTTCAGCAATATAAATAGAAATATCTGATTGTTGAAATGTGAGAGACAAAATATTTTTTGCAGTTAGAGAAAAAAGTTTGGTTGTTGAAGTGTTACATTAAAATTATTCAGGACTTATATTTACAAACAAAGAGTGTCAACAATGAAATAACTTTATCGGCATTAAATTCAAACATTTCAATCGCAACAGATACCTGATAATAATCATAGACACTGTTGTCCGAGTTGTGAAGTCTATAGACTATGAGGACAGAATTTTCTGCAGGGTTGTACGACATGCTGTACACAGGAGATCTTGGTCCACTTCGCAGCTGCATTACCGCAACATCCCTGCAAGAGAGAATAAATTAAAGATCTAGTCCAATTTCATGTTATAAAAGCAATATAAAAGCATCAGGTAATGAGACTAACTTGTTCTTTGTGAAATCCAGTTTTCTCAAAAATCTTTCTTTCACATAGTAGAGCAAATTTCCATGGATAGCATAAGCAGGTCTTTCACGTTCAAGCTAAAAAATAAATAAAACATTAATATTTTCAATTAAATACATTATACATACATGTGATAATTCATTAGAACTGAGACATTACAATAAATAAAAAATGCCACAAATAATCAGATGAAGATGACCGACCTTGAAGATAATCATGCCACTGTCATGTCCAGCAGCAAACAAGTTTAAGGTCGGATGGGCAGCAAGAATCCAGAAGCGGTCGTGTTCGCGCCGGAAGTTGTTGAGACAAACCCTCTTCGCCATGTCCCACACTCGGATGGACTTGTCCTCGCTGTTTGAGAGAATAAGCTCCTGCCGAGGATGGAACATCACACAAGACACGTTGTAGTAATGCCCCCTGCACGAGTCCACCTCCCACGCCTGAAATTGAGAGCAGCAACATATAACTTGATTGATTTTAGTTAAGGTTTCATCCAATCAAAACACGTTGTATCAATATTTTGATCAGTTTGCATTGTCTGCATAATAAAAGACAATTTAATGCACCGACCTTGCATGAATTCATCCTCCACAGCTTGACCTGTCTGTCGTCTGAGCCAGAAATGACGAGCGGAAGCGTTGGATGGAATGATGCCCAATTCACGCCTCGGTCGTGGCCCTCAAGCACGTGTCGCACACACGCATCCCCGGTGCTAAACAGCTCGGGATTACGCCCGTGGTGGTCGTCGCTCGATCCCAGACCACCCACGCCCGGAGAGACATTCTTCTTGCGTAAGCCTGATGAAGACCATGGCCATTTTAATCGTTGAACAACTTTACAGAACATTCCTATTCAGTTTTAATGACCGCAAGTTAAAAATTTTTATGGACAAAACATTTATTTAGACAGTTTATTAGGTCAACTGAATTAACAGTAAACAATACATATAGTTTTACAATATACCTGCTGAACTATGAACACCATAATCTTTTATGACTGCATAATTTATTTCTCCTTGACACAAGAATTTCAAAGAAAAAGATTTTATCTGGTTACTCTTTATGAAATTTCATATAGAAATTTATGTGGAATGCTAATACTAATTTAAAATAAAATTAAAACAAAAGACACTCAGGAATGTAGAAGCAAGTTCACACATTTTAATTAATGGGTCTCAAGTACTTCCAAAACTTTTTTTGCAAACTTATCTCGTCTTTAACTTTCGATTAAGCAACTCAAATGAATAACAATCATCATTTAAAATGACCATTTATGAAATGTTAAAAAACTTTGTTAAAAAATTCGGGGAATCAGAAATTCCTCTCCATACTCTTTGAGTTCATCTTTTCAATGAGAAATCCATCCAGTACCAATACCATGAAACTAACCAATATAAAATAATATCAAACTTACCCATAGCAATATTATCAAATTGACCAACAACAATACAACGAAACTAACAAATAGAAACATTATAAAGCCGACCAATGGCAATAATAGGTAAAGATAAATAATCTGCTGGGGGAGCTTATACGTTCTAAAAGTGTTGCCATAGAGCAACAAGCAAGCAATACATGTTTTTTTTATAGTACTAACCATACCAAAATTATTTTGGCCTTGTCAATGGAGCATAAAGATAATTGGGTAGTTAAGAATGCCAGTCTATCCTTCATTCATATATGCTAGGCTTAGCCCCATTTCTAGTGCACTGCGTATCTTTAGGGTACAGATCACTTGGTGTGGTAATAATTATTATGTATCATTCTTGTTGTAAATGTTTTTTGTTTTATAAAATAAATTGTCTCAATTAAATTGAGCAACAATTGCACTATATGAGAACCTGTAATTGGTTTTAAAAATTATAGAAAGGATAAAATTATAAGGATGCAATCAAGATTAGCAGACTTGAAGAATCATTGAAATTAATGTTCCTTTGTTATGAAGACCTTTACTCATTTTGGATTCTTACTTCTACAACAGAACTCATTGCACTGACTTTCTCATCCGAACCTTTCTGACATTCCTCATTTCTTCATTTATTTTCATCTATTGCCAACAATTGTCTCAGATTCAATGCCTGTCTTCAATGATTGGAATAGTGACGAATTATTAAGTTTATTTTTGCTTCATATTGAACTGAACCAGCATGAGAGTAAGATCTTTCTTCTATCACTTATTCATTTTGATGAGGTCCATTAGTTCAGAGTGAGAGGAACCAATTAGACAGTCTACAATTTAGGTCTTGGACAAACAGCTTGCATCAGCAATGCGTGGCAAATCCGCATTTAAAAAGATTTTCAGTTGTTTTGCATCAGACTTCCATAAGGCAACTTTAGCAATGAGGTAAAACTATAAGATTACAAAATAAAAAAGTGTAACTAAATATGTTCATTTTGATACCTTCAGAGTTTCATAAATGATCAAGGTTAAACAATATAAGATCTATAGACATACAAAGATTGTAACATTGACTCCTATATAAAGATGATTTGCAATTTAGTTTTAGTTAGTTTAATGGATTTTTTATTTATAGATTTATAAAGAAGTGAGTAATGTATATTCCTAGTTATAGCTTTATAAAAAAGTTAGTAATATATACTTTTATTTTTCATTTATATCTTTATAAAGAAGAGCGTAATGTATATTTTTATTTACAGCTTTATAAAAAAGTGGGTAATGTGTAGTTTTATTTATGTTTTAATATTTTTTAAATTAATCATTTACAAAGGTTGTCAAATTTTTCACTTGAATATGAGACTTCACCCGTGTTGGTGGGGCCAATTGGATGGTTTTTGCTTGGTATATACTCATTTGATCATCATTAAAACAAACTAAACAAAGTTAAAACTAACATTTGGCCAAATAAAATAATGAATAAAGGTTGAAATTTGTAATGAAGGATATAAATATAGTATTTTATTATATTTTATCATTATCGTGGCCAAAGCCACGTTAGGTAAGGAATCATACGCGATAGACTATTAACCATTACTTTATTAGATGCGTTTCCTAACAATATAT
>JARUHE010277629.1:0-12798 GCA_031471125.1 Archaeomysis grebnitzkii | reverse complement strand
GTGGGACAAAAAGCGGCTCCTCGCATCCGTACAACAACGAGGAACAAAAAGTTTAAAACAATGACCTCTAGTGTGGCCTGAAACATTCAAAGTGAAAAGGTTCTCTAGGCATGGAGAATCACCGTGGAGAATCACCGACAACAACAACAACAAAGTATAGCATTATAGAGTATTGGAGTAATTGAAATTAATAATTTATTTTTTTTACCACAAAACAAATTCATATAAATTCTCTATTAACAATGTCTTGTATTTAACAGTAATCATAATATGCTTGGACATTCCACTTCATCTAAAGTCTTATGATTTTCTATGTAGTTTTTAACGTTTAAATAATTTTATTCTATTTCCTTCAAGTAGGAAGGTAAGTTTTATATTTTGATTAATCTTAAGATGCATTTAAGTTTTTAATAAATCATAGACGAAGATTAAGCATTTCTTTCTTTGATTGAAACGTTTATACAAGTATGTATTATTTAATTTTATAATTTATTGAAGTATTTATTTATTGTGTTAAATATTTTTTTTTATTTCATATAATGATTACGGGTAATTTAAAACAAAAGTCTGCAAAACTATTCACACCTGTATCGATCCCTCTGGAGTTCATAGGTCTCTCCGAGAAGCGGATTAAAAGGTTTTCCAACTCGCTCCCAGTTGCAGGCCAGACCACTCACGGCAAAGGCTGCCACATACTGAAATTAAAAAATAAATTTGTTTAATACGAAATCTAAAACTTAAAATAGAACAAAATAAAATATTGAATAATTTACGATTGCAATGTGTTCCATAAAATTAATCTTAATCAAATGTTGCGCATTGAAGAACGATTTGTGTGTAGTTCGCTTGATCAATCGATGTGATGCATGACGTTATGCACAATACTGTATCAGCAATGTCTAAACAACAGACTGAATTAATTCCCAGACTAATTTAAATAAACACGCGTCTATGAATGTCAAATCAAGTCGAACAACGACCAACTAGCAATTCCAGTACTGTATTTCCCCCCTAGAAGTACTGCAAGTAAAGTGGTCTGTGGTTGAATGGGTCGCCACAGCCTAGTTCAGATGCTGCGACTGTGCATCGCACCAACACAATGTTCCAAAGGTATTTGCTTACCTGTAACCTGGTGACGGGATCCTGTGCCTGGTCAGCTCTGTCGAGCAGCCATCCGTATTCCATGAACTCGGTGACGCGCTGCAGGAAGGACAGCGGCTCATTGAACACGACCGGCATGGTGATCTTAGAAAGTTCTTTTCCAATGCACTGCTTCAGGACAGACCATAAAGAAAAGTCACTGCGCTGGAACTGCGCAGCAGGGAGTTGCTTTCTGCAAGGATAGGGATTCATTCAAAGATTTGGAATTATATGTTTTACTGTACCTAAGGTTATTTCAATAAATTTATTTGATCTGACAAGTTCTGATGGCTTCAATAAAAGCTCCATTATTCACCTTTTTAATATTATTTGTTGCCAAGCACACACTTGCACATGACACATCTATTATAAAAAAGCAACTTCGAGACAACTAACCACGTGTGGATTTGTTTCAAGCAAACAATGTGTTAAACAGGCTTGTGAAAAAAGATCTTTTTAATTTCATACTTCTTAGCCAAATATGCACAAAAAAAATAAAATATTTACTTTTACATTATAATTAGATAGACATAATCAACAAACTTTTGTGAAAAAACATTGATATAACTCTTGATAAAACTAGCCATAGATTTCCGGCAATCTTTGAAAGAAACATGGTATAAGATTGTTATCTTTTTTTGTACGACGGATAAGAGTTTTACTGTTATTATAAAATGTATTCAATGTATTTACAAACATATTTACATTTACAATCTAGATTTCGCTAAACCAATAGTTCTTCAGGGAGTTGTTATTTCATTATTTGAATAAGTTTAAGTATTATATTTAGTAGTTATTCTACAGTTTGACGGTTTCTCTTATACCGAATTTGAATATGTTTACGGTTTGTTAATTTACTTTGTCTAATTCTATTTTTTTCAAATTTCCTTCAACTCTGGCATTATTTCGATAATATTTACCATTTCCTGATATTATTTTAATAAGTCGTTTATTGGTATACTTTTATAGCTGGATATATAACTTCCAGCGGTGTCGCCTAGCTCTTTTAATTCAGGTATTCGTTTTATTAAGTCTAAGTGCTGCTCTAGTGTTTCACCAAATCGTTTGTACATTTGTTCAATTTATTTTTGCTTATGCATATATTCTGAGTCCGTGAGGTTGGTATATTTATAATTATAGTTTGTAATTTTTAACGCATTATCAAACTGTAAATTGTGTTCGTTAATATAACATTGTACACACTTTAAAACTAACTAGTAATTTCTGTTTTTAAGACGTACCCACGTGCCTGTTTACTAAATGCAATGGCATGACTCATTTTCGGGAAAGTTATTGAAAAAGGTTTTTCATTTCGATTGGTTCGTCGAAAAAGATTCAAGTATATAATAAATAATTGAAATTATTTATGCACTAATAGATTTTAAGTAAATTAATTAAAATAAAACAAAACAAACTTATTTAAAAAAATCATGAATAACAAAAATGTTTTCTCTTTTTTACATCATTATAAAGAAAAGCCATAATAATGCTACATTATCCAAAGGCTTTGATATCGTGGATAATGTTACAATAAAGACATCGTTAGCAAACAACTCGCATTTCTAATAATAATAATAATAATAATAATGACATAAAGACTACAAACTCTATTAGTAATTCTAATACTCTTTCTCTAAGTTTTAAAAATACCACATTCACTAGACGAGTTGCCAGTGCTATATAATTGTTTTTAAATGCTTATTTAAAGATACTTTTTCGATTACGTGAAGATTATTTATGCAATTATGTACTGCCAACCAATTCAACTAAAATTTATGTAAATATACACTTTTCAATTATTTATTGTTCAATGTAAGATATTAAAACAAAAACAAGAAAATAAATTTACTTCTTACGTTTCATGTAAAATACATATAATATATATTTATTTTTATATTTGTATATTATACAATCAACTACTTCACATTAAGTAATTAAAATTTAAAATGCAGAAATTATAAATCTTACCTGTGCTTGGAGCTATCCTTGTGTTCACCATTTTCTTCCGACATGTTTATCAATTTTTATATTCAAAATATTTTCTTCAAGTACATGTATTCCAATAAACAATTTTTTCTAAAAAATAATTTACTAAACTTTCACTTCAAGTTTACTTTTTACCATTTAAAAACTTGTTTCATGTTTGGAAGTTTTATCAACTGGGTTGAAATATTCATTTTTTTAATATATTTATTTCTAACTAATATTTTCAGATCTTACACAAAATATTTTAACTAAAACAAAAACAAAAACTACGTTATTCAACATAAGCTAAATATTTCATGAGCTCTATAAAAAACACAGAGCAAAATTGCCCACTTATAATCATGTTAACTATACCATCATTATAAAACCTTTTATACAATATCCAATACATGTAATGACGCACCACAGTTTACAACTTGAATAAGTAAATAAATAAAATAGCTTATAGAATTTTTTTTGTATAAAATAAATAAATAAGCGTATAGTAACACTTTATATACAGTAAATAAATAGGCTTATAGTAAAAACTGTATATACAATAAATAAACAAATAAATACAATTATAGTAAAAACTTTATATAACATAAATAAATAAGCTTTTAGCAAATAACATGAGAAGCAACATAAATGAAGATTTAATAAAGTGGGAAGCAACAAAAATGAAGATTTCATAAAGTGGAAAGCAACACAAATGAAGATTTCATAAAGTGGAAACCAACATAAATGAAGGTTTAATAAAGTGGAAAGCAACAAAAATGATGAATTCATAAAGTGAAAAGCAACATAAATGAAGATTTAATAAAGTGGGAAGCAACAAAAATGAAGATTTCATAAAGTGGAAAGCAACAGAAATGAAGATTTCATAAAGTGGAAAGCAACATAAATGAAGGTTTAATAAAGTGGAAAGCAACAAAAATGATGAATTCATAAAGTGGAAAGCAACATAAATGAAGGTTTAATAAAGTGGAAAGCAACAAAAATGAAGATTTCATAAAGTGGAAAGCAACAAAAATGAAGATTTCATAAAGGGGAAAGCAACCAAAACGAAGATTTCATAAAGTGGGAAGAACAAACAAATTAGGATTTCATAAAGTGGAAAGCAACATAAATTAAGATTTCATAAAGTGGAAAGCAACAAAAATGAAGATTTCATAAAGTGGAAAGCAACAAAAATGAAAATTTCATAAAGTGGAAAGCAACAAAAATGTAGATTTCATAAAGTGGAAAGCAACAAAAATGAAGATTTCATAAAGTGGAAAGCAACAAAAATGAATATTTCATAAAGTGGAAAGCAACATAAATTAAGATTTCATAAAGTGGAAACCAACAAAAATTAAGATTTCATAAAGTGGAAAGCTAACAAAAATGAAGATTTCATAAAGTGGAAAGCAAAACAATGAATATTTCATAAAGTGGAAAGCAAAAAAATGAAGATTTCATAAAGTAGAAAGCAACAAAAATGAAGATTTCATAAAGTGGAAAGCAACAAAAATGAAGTTTTCATAAAGTGGAAAGCAAAAAAATGAAGATTTCACAAAGTGGAAAGCAAAATAATGAAGATTTCATAAAGTGGAAAGCAACAAAAATGAAGATTTCATAAAGTGGAAAGCAAAAAAATGAAGATTTCATAAAGTGGAAAGCAAAAAAATGAAGATTTTATAAAGTGGAAAGCAAAAAATGAAGATTTCATGAAGTGGAAAGCAACAAAATTAAGATTTCATAAAGTGGAAAGCAACATAAATTAAGATTTCATAAAGTGGAAAGCAAAAAATGAAGATTTCATAAAGTGGAAAGCAAAAAATGAATATTTCATAAAGTGGAAAGCAAAAAATGAAGATTTCATAAAGTGGAAAGTATAAAAAAAAACAGCTGAAGTTTATTTGTGACATTGCAACCATGAAAAGATGTTCGGATTTAATGCATTGATTTATGGGGAATTTTTTTTAACGGATTCAAATTTTTTCTGTTGTTATTTAATAATTTATTATTATAATTTAATATTTTTTAAATTATTATTATTACTATTATTTAATGTTGTTATCAAATTGTTTATTATATTTGTTTGTTCATTTAAATGATCACAAACAGATCGTTTAGCTATATTTTGGTACTAAACAAGTGCATTCCAATTCATTCGCATTATTTAATATTTTTTATTTATAATTTTATACAAACTTGTATTATGTTGTATAGAAAAACTAGTCACGAGTGGATCAAAGGTATTGAACAGGTTTGTGTGAAAATAAATATTTTGTAAACTTCGCCTTTTTTGCAAAAAAAGCGCAAGATAATAGTTTTTCAAAAAACTTTTCTCTTAGTATTGTTAATGCACAAACTTTATTCAACAAAACATTACAGTAACGCTTCAATAAAAGTATGTTGCAGCAAATTTGTTGACATCAATACAAAAAATAATGATTGCAGGCGAATAAATAATGAAAAAATAAATTTCGATTGGAGAAATGAAATAAAAAATAATTCAATGAAAGTGATATAAAAACGTGAAACTATTTTTAGCTTTGGTAATATAATAAAAATAAAATAAATTCAAAGTTGAAACTGAAAGATAAAAGTTCTGTTTATTGATTCTTTTTATTGGTCGAATAAATGATCAAATACCACGAAACATAAAAAAGAATTTAATTTCAAACAAATCAACATTCTTAAATGTTATTTTTTCTATAATTTAAACAAATATTAAAAGTTTGAGTCTGACATGACTATTCAAGGCTGTGTTCCACGTCTGGATAAAAAAACAGTCATTTACAGAAGATTTTTTTTGTGATAATCACATGAAACGAATGAATAATGAAACTGAATAAATTATTAACAAAAACCAGAACTAAATTATTGTATATATCCTATTTGTATTTCATTATTATTTAGATCAATAATAAATAACATAATATAAATAAGACTACATGCTTCATTATGAAGTAAATTATGAAAAACAAGTATGGTTTGAATATCTAATATTTTTTTATAAGAACAATTAACAAAATTTTAAGAACAACAAATAACTTTCTTTTTTGGGAAGAACAATTAATAAATTGTGAGAATATCTAATAATAAAGGTATTTTGATACTTAAAAACTTTTCGATTTTTATTTTGAGAAAAAAATAAAAAAAATAATTTAATATAGAAATAATGAATCCACCCTTTGATGATCACTCGAACCTTCTCCATTTCTGCATGATGCAATTATTGAAGATCTTTCTTTGGAAAGTATGTTGCTGTGCAGTCGCTTTCAATTATGTTTCTGCATTCATATGGTATGTATCGTTAATATTATATTTTTTGGTAAAACATTTATTGTGTTTATAGTTTTGTTGGTAAAGTATTTATTGTAGGTATGGTATTTTTGGTAAAGTACTTTTTGTGTGTATGATATTTATTTGGTAGTTTTACGTATTTATTGTTGTTGTGGTATTCTCTGTAAAGTATTTATCATATTTATGGTATTTTCGGTAAATTATTTGTAGTATATATGTTTTTTTTTATAAACCTAAATTATTAACCAAGATGACATGGTATTCAAGTTATTCATTAATTAAATTATTAATTAAGATAACATTATATTTAAATTATTATTAAGATGACATGGTACTTAAAAATTATTATTAAGATGACATAGTACTTAAATTATTATTAAGATGACATGGTAATTAAATTATTAATTAAGATAAAATTATATTTAAATTAATATTGAGATGACATGGTACTTAAATTATTATTAAGATGACATGGTACTTGGTTTATTCATTAATATGATATTTAAATTATTATTATTTAAAATGACATGATATTTTATTAATTCATGGCATAGTACTTGATTAATTCATTATAATGACATGGTATTTTATAAATTCATTAAGGAGACATGATATTTAATTATTCATGAAGATGACACAGTGTTTGAATTATTCATGATATTTAAATTATTTTATTAATTAAGATGACATTGCATAAATATTATTAATTAAAATGAAGTCATAACCTTTTGTTATGGATGACCAAACTATAAAAATGGACGAAACATCCATTGCTGGGAATTCCGTCAAAATAGCTGAGAATTAGTAAGAAATTCCAAGAATCTCGAGGCGAGAGAAAATTAGTTTCCATTCCAATTTATATTACGTGATCAAAATATTTATGAATTTTGTTTCTCGTGAATCCACAACTTGAGCAATAACAATGAATTATAATAATTAAAAATCCTTTTACATTTAATGCCAAAAATAGAAATGGATTTTTTGTTCCAGAAAACTTAGCAAAATCAATCAAATAAATTCATTCTTTGGCAGAAAGAGTTGAAAATAATTCAGTCTTTAGACGTCAAATAAATTCGAAAATTTATTTTCTAGACTTTGTTTGATGACATGGAAGGTATTATACGATAACCGTTTATTTGTCAATATGTGTCTTGTTATTATTGATATAGTATTATTGATAAACTATTGAACATTTATTTAAGTGGTTTAGACTTAAGCAAATTATTATTGCCATTATCAATTAGAAAGTAACAATAAATAAATACTGATTTAATACTGTGTCCTGACGACGCCAATGACGACGGAAAACAACATGTCTTAATTTCGAATTACTCACTTGCTATATAAACCCAAAGAGAATATTTTCACAGACCTTCCGAGTCAATTGAACAAAGCTACATAGAACAAAGGCATCAGTTGTTTCGTTTCTACTTCTATACACATAAGATGAAAAACAAAGACTTTTTCTAAAAGGAAAGACAAAGACAATTTCTCTTCACTAAAAAGAAAACTTTTTATGGGATGAAATTGGAATGTAAATACAAAAAAAGAACAATTACGAGCATCCATCAAATGAGTTTGACTCCGTCAACAAAAAACACAATTTTATTTCTAAGAAGGAAGCATTTTCTCAATTAAAAGTGGATAAAGGCAAGATAATAATAAAACTAATGATAATGATCTGTGAAATTGTTGGAAAGTTCTAATCTCATTATCTCGACCATTTAGCATTTGTGGAGTTTTCTATAGCTTTCGAACAAAAATAATAAATGAAAATTTAACAAATTTAACGTCTCATTTTCAAGAAAATAAAAATATATTTATAATGTAACTTATAATTTTAACAATAAACAACTTATGATTATTCAAAGAAAATAAAAAATATATTTATAATGTAACTTATAATTATATAACAATAAACAACTTATGATTATTCAAAGAAAATACAAAATATATTTATAATGTAACTTATAATTATATAACAATAAAAAACTTATGATTATTCAAAGAAAATAAAAAATATATTTATGACGTAACTTATAGATTTTTTAACAACTAATAACTTATGATTGTTCAAAGAAAATAAAAATATATTTATAATGTAACTTATAATTATATAACAATAAACAACTTATGATTATTCAAAGAAAATATAAAAATATTTATAATGCAACTTATACTTTTTTAACAATTAACAACTTATGATGTAAACATAATAATAACATTCAAAGTATTCTTTTCATTAAACAAATTAGCACAAAGAAATCATTAAAACGGTATCATTGAACATAATTAAGATAATGAAACTAATTAAAATTAAAATTTTGTGATTCTGCTAAACATAAATATGAAATAGAATTGGAGAAATATTTCCAATTTTAGAAACACAATGAAAATAATTAACTAATGAATGAATTAATTAAAATAATGAACGGCTGTTGAATATTCAAAATGGCGGCATTGGTTGAGTAATTATATTATTTTCTTTCTTTAAATTAAAACATTTTTTTAATAAGCATCCAAGCATTTTTGCATTTAATTAAACAGGACGAACGTAATCAGCTTAGATAAATATACTTAAAAAAATTGTTGAACAGCCCTTTTTTATAAAATTAAATTAATAACATGTCTGTTATACGAATAATAACAAGCACGAGTAAATTAAAAGCTGTATTTGTATATTCAAAAAGATTCTAAATTTGTGTTATAGTTGAATACAATGCTATGTATTATTATATTAATATTTTTCTTTCATTTGTTTCCAATAAAATTCTATCTAAACCTTCAAATAAAATTTTGGTTAGCCATGTAATTGATGATAAATTGGCCAAATCTACTAACTCCTAAATTGTCTAATATTTGAATAAATATAATTTTTTGGCAAAAAAAATCTTTCTTCTACCTTAGAATTTCCAGTTTTTTCACCTTAGAGACTATTTATGTATACTTCATTTCCAATACATCGAGGCATATATAAAAACAAAAAATGAAAAATTTGTTAAAAAATTTCAAAGTTAATTTGATGAAAAAATGTAGATAAAAATGATAAAATCAAATGAAAACACCCAGTAATATATTAAAACCAATAATCAAGCCTATATGAAAACAAATAATAATAGTATAGATTCAAATCATTGTCTAACGGCAACGACGACGAGGACGACGATATTGGAAATGCTACGCCTATGTAGAGCTTTGCTATGCACACTCGACAAAAATATCGGTTAACCATAAACTTGATAACAAATTATTTTATAAAAGGAATTTTTAAGAAGTAAACATTGATTTCACCAAAATCCTTAGTAATACCAGCTTAGATTTCCATGTTCCTTATTTTCATTTAAGCAAACTTTTCTGTAAACTTATTTTTTAATCCAGAGAACCATGGTCACAAATGTGAAGCGTGTAGTAAAACTTTTTATTTAAATTTGAGAATCTGGCTATGTCTACAAAATAATTTTTGTAAAACCCTTCAATCTAAATAATTATAAGTTTTTTTTAAAAATCACATGGCAAACTTCAATATAAACTTTATAACTGTTCATTTGAGATATAAATGATTACTGTAGGTCAACAAAAAAGAATCTTGAATTTTTACTTGAACATTTTGGATACAACTATTACGCCGACAACGGACGGAGACAACGGAATAGTAATACCTTAGTAGAGCTTCGCCTCTGGCATGCTCGAAAAAAATGGCAAGACTTAGTTAGAGTGTACAAATCATCCGTATCAACAACAACAGCAACTACAATCAGAGGTCGGTTATAAAAGTTGTTCTTTGAGACATAGTTTAACAAAAATGATAATACCACTAATGATGATAACAATAACAATAATAATAATAATACCAATAATTATGACAACCCTACTAAAAATAATAACACTAACAATACTTATAATATTAATAATATGATAATGTTAAAATTATGATAATATTAATAATATGAAACTATTGATAATAATATTAAAAACATTAATAATAATAATATTAAAAATTTGGATATAATAGGGCATCCATCAACCAGAGTTAACAAAGGGTTTCAGTAAAAGCCAAAACCCTAGATGACAGATTAATTGTACTTATAAAATCAAAAACTTTAACATTATAAAATAGTGAAATATTATATATGTGCTATAAAACATCTTTAAAAAAATATAGTTCATAGAATTTTTTTTTATTAAAGCAAAGTTATTATACAGTTCATTATCTATAAATTTTGTTCAATACAAAAAAAGTGAAATACAAAATGAAAAACTTTAATATTTGCTTTCATCTATGTTGTGAACGCGAGACGCCAACGACGACGACGATGGACTGACCCACGCATGTCGATTGCAATAGAGTATCCGTATGATAGATACCCTAATAATAATAATACTAATACTTATGACACATAAAATTAAAAAAGAAATGTGAGGAAGCAGATTGGAACTATGACGTCACAAAAACCTGGAATATCTTCAGAACAAGAGTAGGGCGTGGCATATGGACAGGTGAGCGGCCGCGCGCTTTCAATTCCATCCCGCTGTTATCATTTGTTTGTATTGCCGTTTGTTTAATTTCATTGCCATTTGTTTATTGTCATTACCGTTCGTTTAATTGCATTATCGTTCGTTTAATTGCATTACCGTTCGTTTAATTGCATTACCGTTCGTTTAGTTGCATTATCATTCGTTCAATGTCATTAACATTTGTTTAATTACCCTACCATCTGTTTATTGTCATCACCATTCGTTCAATTGAATTACCATTCGCTTAATTTCATTAATATTCGTTAATTTAACTCATGTTTGTTTAATTTAATTATTGTTCGTTCAATTTTTATAGGTTTAAATGCATTACCATTAGCTTTATTTCATTATTAATCGTTTAATTTTCATTACCATTCGTTTAATTTAATTTTCATTCGTTTAATTTCATTACCATTTGTTTAATTTAATTGTAATTCCTTTAATTTCATTACCATTTGTTTAACTTCATTACCATTTGTTTAATTTAATTATAATTCGTATAATTTCATTATTATTAGTTTAATTTCACTGCCATTTGTTTAATTTCATTGTCTTTCGTTCAATTTCATTACTATTCGTTTAATTTTCATTACATTTTAAAACAAACATAATTACAAAAATTAAATAAAAAATTTAGAAAATTGTATATGATAACTAAACATTAATATTTAAAGAATATATGTTGATAGATCTCAATTTAAAAATACAAAACCATTTAATATTTGTTTTGTACTTTGTAAATTGAATAAGGTAATGGTATAGAATAGTTTTGTAGTTCTGACAAAATGGTATGTTCTTACGTGATATTTAAATGTGAAAATGTGCTTCCTAGAAATTGTAATCCTATAACGAATTCTCCGTCCATTCAGACTGAAGAAGGGAATAATATTACATCTATGATTAAGGCATTGAGTCGTGTTCATGTTGTTGTGAACACTTTTGAAGATTTAAATAAACCAACTGCCAATTGCAACTATTTTACTTTGATTATTAGTCTAACAAACAAACCAAAACAAAGTCGACAGCTAGAAAAAATAAAATAAACAAACTTGAATGCGGAACAAGGCTGAGATAATAATGGAGCGATTTTATCATTGTTGAGAGCCGCAATGTTTTACTACTAACCTAATTTCCATTCTCGATCTCTCCCTTTGGTTCCTTTGCAATTAAAAACAAATCTCGAGAGATCAAAGTGATACAACATTTCGTTGTTACATCAAAAAAATTATACAAGCTACACTGGCCGAAGGAGCATAATTGGTAGTATTACATGGAACTATGGCAATAAAAAATAAGAACAAAAACAACAACAATACAAAAATAGACAATAACAACCAGAAAATTTATTACAATGAGCAAACATACAATGAAAGGCGCATTTTTATGATGTTAACAAAATAAATTAAGATTAACGTACTAACATGACATATACTGCGATGAAAACTTTTATTTTTGTTTTAAAGTTTTTGAATTCCTTTAAAACTAATTTACACATCGAGTGAAGCGAATTATACTTTTAAAATATATATGATATGAACCACTGACCTATATATATCGATTAGCCGAAGCGTCTAGTCAGGTGTAGACTTTTAGAAAGACGATGTTTTTTTCTTTTTGGATCGTTGTTCAAGTATATTCATAAAAAAGGTCGATCTAAAATATTTTAGCTTTCATTGTGATTGAATTAGTAAATTATTGAGGAAAAATATTTAAATTCATAAATTGTTCATGATTATATATATAATTCTTAAATTTGTTGTGCATTAAAGATTGAATTATTCAATTTAGAAAATTAATTTCATTGAAATTATTTATTTTAATTTTAAAATGACAATACAAATTGGTTTGTTATTTATCTTAAGCTTGATTAAGCATTTCACCCTT
>JARUHE010277518.1:0-12800 GCA_031471125.1 Archaeomysis grebnitzkii | reverse complement strand
ATATTCTATAATAAAAAAAAAAAAATTAATGAACTCCCACTTAACGACCAAGCACTCGGAACGAATTGGTTCGTTAAAGTGAGGTATTACTGTATTAACAAAGTATTTCAAAACTGAAGTTTGGACGGAAGAGAAGAGATGTATTTATTATGTTTGTGTGGCATTAACTTGCGATATATAATGTTATATTTCAAATCTGTCTGACATGGACTACAACTTCAAATCAGAAAAAAAATCAATTCAGATAGAGGAGTAAGTCGAATCTACCATTACCAATCTAATATAATCCAAATATTTTGAAACGTAATTTAGTGAAACCCCTGAATTATGAAATCTCTAGCAATGGCATACCTAAAGTTTGAAATACATAAATTATGAAAATTTGAAATCTTTTTCTATATAGGTTTTCAAGTGGTAAGGAAATTAAATTTTGTGAAAATACTAGATAAGACACTTGTAATCGCCAATAACTTAATTTTTATTATTATTATGTTTTTTATACAATTTAATAAATAAAGAAGAAGATCAAAGTTGAGTATATAGCAATTCTGGTAACAGTTTACGTATGTCTATTTTGTACATTACACCATATGACAGTTATATTAATTTTTAATCTGAATTTTTTTTACATTTGATTTATTTATAGTATTTGTCTACAGTTGGTGTATATGTTGTATTTACTTAAAGTTGTTTAATTAACTAAATTTATATTTAAAAACGCACAGAGTAAAAATGTTATGGCTATCCACAAATATGATACTCATTTTCCATGATTCAAATCATAGAACATTAACCAGGTGTTCTGTGTTCCGAGGATATGAAATATCTATGAGTTATTGAACAGCCAATACTCATAACACAAGAGTTGTAGTGTACATAAACATGCTTTGACCTTATACATTTACATTTGTATACATATTTCATGTGAAACTATAGCAAACATTGAGTTCATGAAAATGTTGTCATACGAGTATAGACAGAGAAAAATTATTGTTACCAAATCACATCAATGTATTAACCAAGACAACAGTTTCAATGAAATCGGTGGATTGAGGTGTAAATAGACGTTGTCAAAGGTGTTACGATTCCCTGTTGGGTTTTGAGCTTTCAATTTAATTACCTTCAAATGATTCTGGTCCAGATTAGTGTCTTTGCTTCACTTAATTGAATGTATTTATGTTTATTTATATTTATGTATATCTATATAATTTATGTACATTTATATAATTTATGTATAATTATATACATTTATATATAATTATATACATTTTATATAATTAAGTGTATTTATATACTTTTATAAATATTTATATGTTCTTTTAGTTTGAGCTTAGTTTGTCTGTTTCCGCATGCATTTGTGTAATGTTTTTTAATGATACATCTTCACTATTAGTAAAAAAATATCCGTATATTTGTCATAGAAATTGGTTTTTGTTGTTCGGTGTTTTACTTTCAAAGTAGTTCATATTTTGTGAAAATCTTCAATATAAGAATGCAATGCGAATGTTTACGATGTATTATATCAAATACGTAATGTTTGCAGAGCTTGTTCAAATCCATCAGTTCATAACTAAGAACAGTGATGCTATAACATCAGTTTGTTCGCTAATGTAATTTGTGTGGAAGTTAAAATACTTTTACATGATAATTGATTTAACAGTTGAATTTGTTGGTTTATTGAGATTTGGTTCTGGGTATAAGTACCATACTAATAAGGAGTTACTTTTGTAAAAGCTTGTTTAGGTTTTATGTAGACTGTTTTGTAGACGTATTTGTACTTTTAATTTCTTCCTTCCAAGCTGCATTCATTAAGACCTTACTCGCGTTGGTTAAAGCTTGGCTAAATTAGTGTTTATACTTAGCTTCGTCTCTATGTGTTAGCAAAATTAAACAATTGTATGGGTTTATATAATATTATTTCATGTTTGTTTTTTGTTTGTTTGTTTGTTTGTTTATTTGTCTTTTGAGGTCATCTATGCTGTCAATATAATTATTTAACTGTTTCTCTTGTGTAATGTGACCTACTTATTGTGCCGTTCGAGGTGGACTGAATGTTTTTATTCTTGTTTTCATATTGATGGTGGATCATTTTTTCTTATAAAACTATGCTATATTAGTGGCTTTTTATGCTATACATATGGATAAACAATAGCACAAGTGAGACAAGTTCTATGTTGTGTGAATGCGGGTTACCTCACTTGTGCTAATGTCGGTCCATACAATGTTCTCTTCTATGCACAAGTGAGGCAAATCGCAATCAAATAACATAACAGTCATTCTTAATTATTGATACTTACGCAATGGTAATAATATTTAGTTATACATAAACAGGTAATATCAACAGTGTAATTGTTATTATTAATAATATAATTGCACACTTTGCTAATTATCATAAACAATTTTATTATTATAATGAACACTATTATGCATGTCATTGTATTATACAGTAAAAAGCTGCCATTTATTCTCAAACATTAAAGACCACTTTTATGAACGATTTTAAAAAAAAAACTAAAACAATGAAATGAACGATCATATATTCAATCAAAGCTATTTTAATGATATTTATAACAAACAATTATTAATTATTATTATTGTTTTTTATTATTATTATAATTATTATTGTTATTATTATTATGATTAATGTTATTATTATTAGTTGTTAATTATTAGCAAGACATCAATGAACAATATCTCATAAATTATGTATTGTTTGTGCAAATTCTTTTGTCTGAATGTTGCATAGTGGAAATTTGTATTTCGTTCACAATATTAATAGTGTCACAAACTTTTGATTTTTAACAATTTAGAAATGTTAAAAACACGTGTGCGTGTGTGTATATTGGATCAACATTAGCACAACTGAGGCAAACTCATTGTTATTTGGATGTTGGTTGCCTTGTTTGTGCTATTGTCGATCCATATGTATCTCTTTGTTTGTTTTTATGTGTGACTGAGCTTGTAGCTGTGTTTGTTTTTATGTGTATTCTCTGCATTGACATGCAAATCAGGTGCGTGTGACTGTATACGTTCGTAGACATGCATGTATGTACATCTCCATGTACAGTCTTAGGCACACAAATCTGGAGTTTTCAATGAATTTATTTTAATTCCAATAATTCAGAACATTTTTTATTATTTAATTGACCAAATATTCATCGTAAAACAGTTATCTTGGCGTATACATACTATAACATGTTCGATTAGGTCTTTCAGGCTCATTATTATTAGATATTATGACTAATTATATGACTGTACAAGTGCATATGTGCGTTCTCATGTTTGTGTGTTATAGTGTTTGTTTGTGTGCTTGTATACAGTTTTTTCTTAATCATTTTGTATAACGATCCTATGAAATATAAGCAGCCTACATTACTTCATACTTCAAACTATCTCTTATTAAGTACTACCAAAAGTAATTTGTACTTTAAACCTTAAAAATTGGTTACATTTGATGTATATTTGATTTGAGAAATTATGGAGTTACAAAGGTCATTCTTAAAAATTGTGCTTATGTATGCGCCATCGACCAAAAAATAAGAGCCCTCTTCCATGTACAAAATTGTATTAATCGTAGTTTTTAAATCAACTTTATAAATAAAACTAAAATTTGTACATTTTTTGTGAATTTACTTTTAATGTTTTTTTTCTGTAGTTTCTTAGATGAAGATGACTCTTATTTTTTGACCAATAATACCAACGACTTAATAGCTCTTAACTAAGAACAATTTGAAGGGGAAGTTTTACATCTTTAACTACATGTTATATAACATGTTATATATATATATATATATATATATAACATGTTATATAACATAAAAACATACAACCTTTATAATTTACTTACAAACCTGTGTGTATATAATCTATTAAATTAAAATATAATCTAAAATAATATAAAATAATATAAAATATAATCTATTAAATTAGAATATAAGTAAGATCTTAGACGGTATCTAATTCCCTTCCACATGTGAGTGATATGTTTCTTATACTAATTCAAGCAAATAATCACAAAGTTGAGAAAATTTTGACAAAATCTTCGTAAAGTTCTTTTGTGTTTAATTTCGGCAAAAACAGTCGTCTCAAATTTCCCCAAAAATATGTAAAGTTAATGAGGGTGACTGAAATGCAGCCAACCATAAACCAGTTTCCCCTTAGTTGAAGATGATCGTGCCTTCTAATACTACAATTATCTCTTTAATAGTATTAGTAATTATACCATTAATAGTAGTCTTAGTAATTCTAGTATTGATAGTAGTATTAATTTTAGTGTGGATGTTTATAGCATTAAAAGTAGTCTTAGTAATTATAGTATTAATAGTAGTATTAGTAATTATAGTATTATTAGTAGTATTAATAAATATAGTATTAACGGTAGTATTATTAAATATAGTATTAATTGTAGTATTATTAGTTTTGGTATTGATAATAGTTTTATAATTGGTAAAAAATAATTAATGGCATCGATATAGCGCAAAATATAAAATAAAATTTACTCAAATAACTATTGTATTAATGATAGGGCTTAGTAGTTATTGTATCAGTAATGCATTGTATAGTAGTATTAGTAATTATGGTATTGATAGTAGTATTAATAATTATGATAATAAAAATAGTATTAGTAATTATTGTATTAATAGTAGTATTAGTAATTATGGTATTGATATAATTGTATTATTAATTATGGTAATGATATTAGTATTAGTAATTGTGGTATTGATAGTAGTATTAGTAATTATGGCATTAATAATAGTATAAGTGATTATTGTATTAATAGTAGTATTAGTAATTATGGTATTAATAATAGTATTAGTAATTATGGTAATGATAATAGTATTGGTAATTACGTTATTGATAGTAGTATCAATAACTATGGTATTGATAGTATTATTAATAATTATGGTATTAATAGTAGTATTAGTATTTATAGTATTGATAGTAGTATTAATATTAATGTTAGCAATTATGATACTGATAGTAGTATTAATAAATATGCTATTAATAGTAGTATTGATAAGTATGTTATTAATAGTAGTATTAGTAATTATGGTATTAATAGTAGTATTATTAATTATGGCATTAACAGTAGTATTAGTAATTGTGGTATTAATAATAGCATTAGTAATTATGGTAATGATAATAGTATTAGTAATTATGGTATTGATAGTAGTATTAATAATTTTGGTATTAATAGTAGTATTAGTAATTATGGTGTTAATAGTATTATTAGTAATTATGGTATTAATTGTAGTATTAGTAATTATAGTATTAATAGTAGTGTTATTAATTATGGTATTGATAGTAGTATTAATAATTATGGTGTTGATAGTAGTATTAGTATTTTATGTTATTAATAATTATGGTGTTGATAGTAGTATTATTATGTTATGGTATTAATAATTATCGACAGTGTTTTCAATTGCCTACACCCTAACATTAACATTATAATAATGTATTACAATTACGTGGGTGTCGGTAACTACAGACGATGTCGGTAACCGTGCAATGACACTATTATGTTTCTTTTTTTTATAATTCATATGTATTATTATTATTTATAATTCATATGTGTTATTATTATTTATAATTCATATGTATTATTATTATTTATAATTCATATGTGTTATTATTATTCATATTTTATATGTATTATTATGATTTATATTTTTTGTCTCATATTGGTATATCATTAAAATAAACTTGATGTTAATTATAACTTTTGAATTTTTTACTTAGTATTTAAAGAAAATATTAAAATTTCCTATCGAACTATTGAATCAACTGACACCATTTGCTTGCCGTTGATTTTAACGAGTATTTACAAATATAAAAACACATTTCTTTAACAAATGTGTAGACCAATCAATACATACAATTATAATTAAAACTAGTTCAAGTGCATTAGCAAAACAATTATAATTAAGAGTCATTTAAGTTTATTGGTAAAGCAATAACAATATATTTAAAATAAGTTGTTTGGTTAAGACACTTAAATATTGAAAAAAGGAGAACCAGATGTAGAGAACAAATAGTATTTAATTTAAGCCTTTATTACCAACAGTTGTGGAGATGTGAAGAATTATTATCTGCTAAAGTCTTTTAAAGTTAATAGGCGTTGAAATAACTTGGCGATACGCTACATTATACCTTATTATTACTATTAACACATCCACAATTGTGCTCAAGAGTTATATGAATAAAAAACATAGAAATGCTCAGATAATTTATTGGATTTTTAGGTAGACCAGCTGTTGCTTCTCTTACAAGTTTTGTTTTAAAGTTTTTGGTGCATCCAGACTCTCATGTTTACAAATGGTTGTTATTTTTTTAGTTTTTGTCAGTTCATTTTAATTTTGTTCCTTAACCTTAAATATTAATTTGCTCAAAGTTGTTTTTTTCTCAAAACCAAGTAACTAAAACAAATCTAACCTCCATTGAAAAATATTGTCAGTTTTTGGTAAACTTGATCGGTATATTTTTGAATGGTTCATGCAATTGTTTTCATTCGTGAATCACACTCATAATATTGGTTATTAAATGGCTGTAAGAACCTATTTCACTCTAAGACCTGAGCTGCATAGTGACCTATCTCCCCATTTACCCATACATCTTGCATTTCGTCGGAAAACTCCATAAACTGTCTAGGATTTTGAGCTCTGGATACAAACCCACCTGTAGAGTAAGGTACCCTTGGATTCAATACCTTTTAAAGCTTTTTTGCAGCATAAACTTTCGTTCCTCTCAATTGTTCTATGTTTTTTGTACATTTATATACGTCTTAAAACGTAAGAATGAGAATACATGTTCTAGATATCTTAATTAACAATAATTCAAACGAACAGTTGTAATTTCGTAGATACTGTAATTTCTAAGACGATGTTCAATTTTTTCAACATACTGCATTTTTATTTTCTGTATTATTGTATTATCGGCTTAACTATTAACTGTTATGTATCACCAATGAAATAACTAGCATGTAATACAATAAATTAGGTAGCACAAATATTTAAATATTTATAAAAATAAAAACGCTTACACTTAATCAGTATATTTGCATGTGCACCATTTTACTTTATTGTATCTCTTTCACAAGTTTACATTTGGCTTTTATAATTACTGGTTTTAGTGAATAATTGAGAAAGCATTTGCAAATTATTGGTTCGGGCATAAATGAAGAAGATTGACTGAACTAAAAAGCAACACGAAGTCTATTGATGACCTAAACCTAGTTTTGTTTTCACAAAATAACACACCATCTAAATGTCACGTAAGAAGTTGCGTTGAAATTTAGCGATGATAAACAAACCAAAAAATTATAATTCAGATTAAACAATTTTTTGAATTGTGGCTTAAGCCACATTACAAACTATTAAACATTTAGTCGGTAGTTTAACGTGAAACACCAATTTTTAAACCAGTGAAAATACTTGGAATTAAAAACAAAACAAATATAAAAACATTAAACGTTATAAAAATGAAAATATAAAAACATTTAACCTTATAAAAATTAAAATTAAACATTAAAACGTTAGAAATAAAAATTAAACATATAAAAACACTAAACTTTATAAGAATAAAAATACAAGATATAAAAAACATTAAACCTTATAAACTAAAAATAGTAAACATGTAAAAAATATTAAACCTTTACAATAAAAATTAAACATATAAAAACAGTAAACTTTATAAGAATAAAAATCAAAAATATAACAAATATTAAACCATATGAAATAAAAACTAAACATGTTAAAAATTTTAAACCTTTAAGAATAAAAAATAAACACATAAAAACACTAAACTTTATAAAAACAAAAATCCAAAATATAACAAACATAAAACCTTATACAATAAAAATTAAACAGCCCAAAGGTGTTTGGAGAAGAAAGCTGGAGAATAAAATGGTTTGAAATCTAATTAAGCATTATTTAAAAAAAAACTAAAACAAACGTACAAAATAATTTCTTGGTTCAATTAGGATAATTATGTAAACAATTATAACCAAATTAATAATAATTATGAACATTATAATAATAGTATAACAATAATAATAATAATAATAATAGTTTACTCATAATAGTATAAAACTATGATGTTTTGTTTTTCTCCTTTTCCAGGCATCCTTACCATTGTTTCTTTAATTATTGCTCACTCCTTTCTTAATTCTTGCCTTTGTTTCTTTCTATTATTTCATCAGCTTCTATCTTTGAATGGGAGGGCTGAAAGGTAAAATAACCCACTTCAAAGGGAGTTACTAGTACAGTTGACATATTTTGCTCTTCGATCAGCTCTTCATTATATATTAGTCTAAACTACTTTTTTATTGATGTTGTTTCTTCTTTTTTGACATATCATATATTTGTTTCAGATTTATATTTTTAAATCTTTATTATAATAATAGTTAGTGATTGTTGTCCAATGTGTTTTATTTTATATTAATCAAGGTTTTCGTCTGATAAGTTGAATTGAATTTTAAGTTCTTGAACATTATTTCAAACAATTTTGTTGTTTTTAGTTGTAATCAGTTCAAAAAATTGTTATAACAATTATTATGGGTTTTTTTTTGGTGGATGTGAATATGTTTGTATTTTTTTAGAAATCTATTACATGAGTTATAATTTGTAGGTCTCACAAAAAAGATGGTCCTCTTGTATTTGTTTGTAATAACATTGTCCCAACAATCACAAAGCATTAACCAAGCTAGGAACTGTAAATTAGTTTTTAGTGAAAGATTATTAGGTAATTTATAGTTACACCATTCAGGTCTGCAAATATGAAAATTTAAGTACAAAAACAACCTTTATGGATCGATACGATTCAATTTATCTGGGTGTCAATGATAAAATAGAAAGAAGGTTTCCAATATTATTCAATTACGAATAATGTTGGATACATTAAACTAACCTGCGTCCTTATGCGAAATTATTAATTAAAATTACTAATAAAGTCTTTTCAGATATTACATCAAAATCATCAAATTTAATGAAACTGTTCATATGAATAATAAGAATGAAACTATTCTATTACATTTTATAAATGTTGGTCCAAGTTGATATATTTTGAAATAAAAACATAAATATCAACATCAGCAAAGTTTATGAAGTATCTAACTTATTCTCCCAAAGTAACTGTATCCATATTTTTGTTAACATTTGGCGTAAAATGACGTTTGAGTAAAATAGAACTAAATGTTTAGTAGCTTATAAATATTTTACATTTATGGAGTGTTAAATAAACAAAATGGAAACATCAAATTTATCCAACGCTTATAAAAGATAGAAATATTAGAAATAAATAAAAACAAAATTAGAACTTGTCATTCAATAATATAATGATTATTTGTGATTTTTCACCAGATATAAATTAAACCATTAAATACATTAGTTCTTAGAAAACTAAAAATATAAAATTATAGTTATTAGTTCTTGGAAAACTATAAATGAATGGAAAACAGCACAAGTGAGGTAACCCAGATCCAAATAACATAGGGCTTACCTCAACTGTGGTGTTTTCGATCCAAATATGCGTTTAGCACTAAATGAATTTATTGAAAAAAGGTGAAATGATTTATTAATAAAAAGAAGAGAACATCATTTGAGTAATTGCCAATTAAAAGGTTGATAATTAATTCGAGTGACAGATTTTCTTATTTTCGATTGTCTGTTGTTGTGTTGCTGGGTGAAGCACATTAAACTTGAATCACATTAAATCACCGAAAACTTTAATCACATTAAATCACCGTCAACTTTAATCACATTAAATCACCGTAAACTTGAATAACATTAAATCACATTAAACTTTAATCACTTTAAATCACAGTAAACTTAGATCACACTAAATCACATTCAAGCACAACACACTTCAAAGTAAACCACACTAAAACATAGTATACGTTGTTAAATAACTTTTTTATACATTTACATTTTTTGTTTATTCCCCTGTCAGCTAGTCAAAAACTGACCTCCACTGACAGAGAATATTTATACTATTCACGGCTAGTGCTTTTTTTTAAAATGGTAACCCAGCTTTCAACCATCCTTCCTTGATTTTGTCAACATCTATTGTTCCCCAAATGGAGTCTGTAATGACATTTAACCTTTTCTTGGAGAGGTCTGTACTCGCATGACCACTGGAATGAGCTCCATACTTTTCAGCAGCAAGTCTCGCCATTCTCAGCATTTTTTTGAAACATTTATATTTTACCATCTTCCGGTAGGTAGTCGCTTGTGATGCCTACTGCTATGACTCACACCTGTTTTGTTCCCTTGTTGTGGATGAGTATACCTGATCTGTTTGCCCTAATATTGATGAACTGTCTAAGGTGGAGAAGATTGTCATAATATGTGTTGTACTATTCATTGGTGATAGATGAGTCTGGTTTATGTTTCCAGTATTCTATGGTTCTGCATTTTAGCTTTTGCTTCTCCTAGGAGATACCTGTGTAAGTAACTACATACCTTGGTATACCTGATGATGTAGAATCGTTGATTCAGGAACAATCAGCAATGGAACAAGATATGGATTCGGGGCATCTAAGCAAAATTTGCATTTGGGATCAATTCAGGGGAACAGTAAATATAAAATTATTATCTAGTTTAGCTCTTCATCACAGACCCATAAGTTCACACATTTGGAGTGGTCAATAAAAAAAATGGCACGCGTTGTGACAGTTTTTTCTTGTACTGCTATAATGATCCTTTCACCGTCATACTTCAGTAGCCCATCCCTCATCCATCTGAACGATCCTTTTTTATCTATGTTATTTTTCTATTTTTCCTTGAACCATCCAGGCCTTTTTGTCTCTTCTCCAGTTGTCTTCCAGTTTCTTAAATACTTCCCTACAGTAGTATTTCATTTTTAAAGAAATGGCATTTTTTGTGGCCGGTCATGTTCATCATTTTCTATTTCATATTGAAGTATGAAGCTTCTTTCCAGAGTTATTTTTGATGTATTTTGTTGTTTGGTGGGCAACACAAAAAAACATTGATAATTTTGTGACTTACTGCTTGGTTGATGGGAAGGGGAATTAGAGAGAGACTAGTTTGCGTACGTCTTATGTTATGGGTATAAACATATTATTAAGAGTATTCTAATTAAACACGATCGACATCTGTAGGATACACAACTACCACACTTCCCCTTCCCTCCCGGGAAGAAGAACGTGTAATTGGAAATATGGTTCTTCAACTCCTCTTCTCGAAGAGCGGGAATCTTTAACTTTCCAGGAGTATGCGACCATACATCTTTGTTGCACTTCTATCGTGTGTCTTACATGTAGGTTCGTTGCTTTCTTATCCAATGGTTGTCTTTACATCCATGGGTTCGCTGCCTTCCGGTCCGATGTCCTGCTTTCACTTTCTTGGAGGGAATTTCCGACTGAGATTTCACTTGATGATCTTTGGTGGCCTTCTTGCCATGCATTAGTCTTCCTACTTTCCCAAATATTGGACTCTTGGGCTTCCTCTTGAACCTGTCCTTTTTGCATGAGTGTTTGCTGTGTTTTTTCTCTCTCTAATTATTTTCTCCAGAAGAGACCCACTTCCATGTCATTCTACCATCTTGGCTCCTAAAACAATCATCCACCGTTGTGCATGCATCGCAGTTTAACTCCGTGTCCCTGTCGTCGTGTCATTTCAACATAAATCTTACTTTGAAAATGTCAAAATCAGAAGATGAATATTTGCGTTTTCCATCATGATTGTCAGATCACGTTCTCATACCTGTTTTTGGTGTTTCTTTTGAAATTTTGATTTGCCTCTTATTTTTTTTCCTTTTAGGGGTCGTATTTTCACTTCCCTATCTTTGCTTCTATCTTTGGCATCATCGTAGAACAGTGGTGGACAACTTAACGATTTTCATTCGCCCGAACTTTAGTTCTTTATCCTCTGGGACCACGATTTTAACTTTATTTTGATCCACTCCTCTTTTTAAAGGCTTTATCTTTTAGGGTTTCAGTGACCTGCTTTTGATAGATTTTTCATCTATCAGTAGTTTTAGCTGATCTTCCTCTTCCCAACCTAAACAATTCCTAAGCCACACGACAGGTTCTCTAAATACAGCACCATGTGTGGCTTACTGCTTGGTTGATGGGAAGAAGGGTAATAGAAAGACTAGTTTGCCTTATGAGTATAACAGATTATTACGATTATATATTAAGAGTATTGCATTTAAACACAATTGACATCTGTGGAATACACAACTACCACAATAATCATACATTACGTTTAAATTACATTATGGTACATGACATCATAAATAAAATTAAATACAATGAAATCACATTCAAGCACAACAAAATTAAATCCTTGTTAGCCACATTAAACCTTATTGAAGAACGTTAAAGCAAATTATATTTAAATCACATGAAAACACATTGAATCACATTAAATTATATACAGCATTAAATACAATTAACTTGAAAAAAATCACATTAAAGAAAATTATATCACATTAAATAAAATTAAATCACAATAAATAAAATTAAATCACATTAAATAAAACTAACTCAGATTAAATACAACTAAATTACCTTACGTAAAATAAAATCACATTAAATAAAATTAAATCACATTAAACAAAATTAAATCACATTAAACAAAATTAAATCACATCAAATAAAATAAAATTACATCAAATAAAATTAAATAGAATTAAATCACATTAAATAAAATTAGATCACATTAAATAAAATTAAACCATATTAAATAAAACTAAATCACATTGAATAAAATTAAATCACATTAAATAAAACTAACTCAGATTAAATACAACTAAATTACCTTACGTAAAATAAAATCACA
>JARUHE010277407.1:0-12800 GCA_031471125.1 Archaeomysis grebnitzkii | reverse complement strand
ACACATACACACATACACACATACACACATACACACATACACACATACACACATACACACATACACACATACACACAGTCTTTATATAAAAAAATATATAGTTTAAAAAACATCTCTAATAGAAAGAAGAAAATGATACAAGAAAACAGAGATTACAGAAAACACGGATTGACTATAAATTGCATTTAAACTATTTTATTTTTAGAAATAATTTTTTTTTGTTATTTTATTGCACATACGTTTATGTGGCGGCTCGTGACTCAAAATAGGGACACTGCTTCATAAAACTTTGGGTTTTGTCCACAATAAAATACGTTCACACAGAGAAAGAAATATCTAGCAAACAATATATAACATTGACAACCTCTTTGAACCCCAGCCCTGATAGCATTTACCAGTGAAAATATAGTCCTTCGATAACAGAACTTGAATCATTAGACCTATGCCTTGTCAATCCCATAACATCATGTCAAGGTCAATATGATATGATGCGTCAAAAGGATAACTGAAGGTATAACAGCACTAATATTACAACAAGATGAAGATTTAGGAAAACTGAACTATGAAAATACAAGAAAAATTAAACAAGAACGTTAGAATCAAAAACAAACATAACTGAAAGTAGAGTAACATAATTTTTTTGAACCATGTGATACTACACTATAACGATGCATAAAACTAGCTGTCGAGAAAGAATACAACTCTTGCTATCTTGAATACCCATCCAATCACTTGGCTACATCCTCAACAAGTAAGAATTCCAGGGTTCTGCCTGCCAATATTACAATTGGCGTACCACCATAATGCCGGTTCATTGTGCTTGTGGAGTTTAAACCGATGTTGATCATACATGCACTTGCAAGAAAACTGGCTACACAGTAATGCGGCAGTACGCGATGTAGAGGCCAATTTAATAGATGTGTGTCACGACGCGTCATAAGGGTAGAGTCAGAACTTCTGCCAGTACGAGATGCCTTACGAACGGCCATTCCTCGATGTCAAGATCTTTCACCCTAATGCTCCTTACCTATATCAATAAGAACTTTCATCAGATGTACTCGGCTCAAATGGAAAAAAGAAAAGGATATACAACAAACGAGTTTTGAACATATGAAAGAGACCAACAACCTTGGTATTCTCCACAGCAGGTGGCATGGGCAGAGAAGGCGAAGCATACAACAAACGACTAGCACAACTGGTAACTCCAAGAAAGAACACTAGTGTAAACACATGACTAATATTTCAGATCTAAGTTAGTCATAAGTCAGTCAAATAATAGTCTTATAGTAGTCATATTCATAAAATAGTCAACTTGATATCAGATCTCTACATTTTCAAAACTTAGTTAATATGACTAACTTTTTTGTAAGCTAATTGGATGCATTATATTAAATTTTATTAAATGAAGTGTTTATTTTTTTCAATACAATACAATTCAAACATGCTTTATCATATGAACCTAAAAATATTAAGCAAAAATTATATGTCGAATAGTAGCAACTAGAGTAGATGAAAAAAGTGCAGAACTACTTTATTATACTCAATAATATATGGGATGGCCATTTAACGTTAAAGCTTAAGCGGGCACGCGTATATTCTTTATTGTCTGTTATTACCGTAAGACTTATTTGAAAACAGACTTACAGAGTCTTTAAGTCATTAAGTTAAATATTTAAGCAGGTGAGTAAAAATTAACAATATGTATGTAATTTACAATTAATTAGTTAACACTGAATTCACCATTAATTAAATGAACTCGGCTTTTGCGCTAAAACTCATTACCATGTCTAAGCTAGGAAAATGACAATTTCCGATATCAACAAATTTTTCTTGGCAATTTAAGTGAAGTATATAAGGTAGGAGTATGTTTTTTGGAAATCTAATTTGAGTTGGCTTCTATAAATACATTCAATACCGTTTGTAAACATGTTTTGCAAAATACTTGTTTAGAAATGGTAATTAATTTTTAATACAAATTGACAACAAAGTACTATCAACATAAAGAAAACTGTAAAACTTTTAGTTCTCCAATGGGAAGCCTTCAAATTTCTAAGGTCAGTTTATGTTACCGGTCCGCTCGCATGATAGTAGGTTAGATTGTGTCTACAAAAATTCAAAGTAATTTTCTAACCATGTCTAAACTAGGACTATGCCAGCGAAAGCAGCATTAATGGCGATTTCAGCATTAAATAATCCACTACAAATTACAAACATATTGTTAGTTTTTATTCACCTGTTTAAACATTTACTTTAATGAGTTGAAGTCTGTTTTTAAATATTGTTTATTTTTAGGCTTGTAAAATTATATTTTAAAATGTTCACCATAATGGGATTATATAGCTTTTTTGGTGTTGTATTTTTACCCAAATAAATACTATAAAAATCTATATCATATATATTAAAATAAATTGTTTCATTCACCAATAATATTAAGCACATTCAAAACCTAGGCAGATAGACTAACCTCTGACTAGTTTTTCATCTGTAAAAATAGTTAACATGACAAATTAAAGTTAGTTGTAATGATTAATTTATTCTATAAATTAGTCAAAATTGACATCATCATATTGACTAACTTAGGATAGTTTATATGACTAATATATGTTTACAGTGAATGAAAGCTACTGTCACGCCATCAATTTCGTCAGAACCATGAGTTTTTGTCAATCAATAATGCCAAATTAAGTGGTTGAATTATTTTTTTGTTATTAAAAAAGGCAAAACAAGCTTTAAATGTGAGGTGAAGGTGACAATTGAAAACAGAAACTGTTCATTTCTTCATCGAGAAGGTTTTGATTATTTATATAAAGTTTTGTATGTTACTGTATAATGTTACCAAATAAAATTTTAAAAAAGAAGAAGATAATAGTAAAACAATATTTAAGAGTTAAAAATGGGTTTAAAAAAGCATAAGTTTTAGTTAGATATATCTGCCGATTTTACCCACTGACCTATATATGGATTGGCCCGCCCATATTTTTGTCGACGAATATTTACATAATCTTGAAGCCACTTTACCACCATTTTGAAACATTTTTTCTACACTTCCGGTGCTATATTTAGATAATTGAGTGGGAGCGGGTATAGGCTAAATGAAGGATGAAATGCTTAACCAAGCTTAAGATAAACAAAAAACCAATATACATTGTCATTTTAAAATTAAAATAAATAATTTGAATAAAATTAATTTTTGAAATTGAATAATTCAATGTTTAATGAACAGCAAATTTAAGAATTGTATATTTAATCATTAACAATCTATGAATTTAAACGTTTTTCCAAAAGGCTACACCTGCTAGGCGCTTCGCCCAGTCCATATATGTAGGTCAATGATTTTACTTCTATCAATTAACACCATAACCATACAAATCTTGAAGACTAAATGAAAATGCTATAATTATTTTATTTTTCAAATTTACTTTAGTGAAATAATTCATATTCATTTGATTGTGTTAATCATTTGGTTTTCAAAGCATCTTGAATACTGTATCAGCAGTAAACTGAAATGACAAACTTGATCAATTTTCATATCAATTTTTTTTCATTTGTCGAACGTTATTTTGAAAGATGCACAAGTGAGGTTACTATCAAACTAGGTTACCAGGATGCCAGTCAAAATACATAAATGTTCCATAGATCCTGCCTTCAAAACATAAACTTATTTCCAAATAGACTTTAAACTTGGCTAACTGGCTAACTAAAGCATACTTTTAGTCTATGATTGGAAAATAATTTTCTATCAATATTTTTTAGTTTAAAAAGTTTCATAAAATGATGTTCAAAGTATCTTATGAAAATTAACGATTTTTATTTTCAAAATTTTAACAATAATAAAGTTTGTTAAACATATTTATTTTCAGAGATAATATATATTAGTATCCATGTATTCCTTACTGAAAAGATATGTTATAAAGCTATCTACAAAAGTTAAAGTTTTAAAATTTTTAACGTGTAGATAAAATGTTTATAGGCTTGGTAAAATATCGTTATTTTGACTTACATATCTTCATTTGTATTGATAACTCAGATTTAAAGATGCAAATTTTTGAACTACATTTCTATTTTATTTTATTCAATCATTGAAATTCGGAATCGTGTACTTTTTCCATTATTCAATAATTGAAATTCATATCTTGTACTTATTCAATTGATTGGAAATACAGAATCTTGTACTTCATAGGAATGGGAAACCGAATACAGAAAGTACTTTCCAACCTGCAGAACCAAGTCCTATAATGACACCGACTAATAGAATGCAGCAAAGAATCTTTTTTAATTTCTTTCTTTTTTGGGTTGGACGTTCAGGTTTTATTAATGTAGGATAGCTATTCTCTGGTGTTTCGTCATTTCCTATAGATCCAGGAAAATCATTCGCATTCTTCTCTGACAAAGCTTGGATCTCCAGCAAGATCTTTGCAGTTATTTGGCCTTGATTATTGAAAACGGGTAAATAGCCTTTTTATCCTCTTGGTGGTCTTTCAGTTTGCTTAAAAACATTAAAGGTTGTTTTTGCTTGTTTCTTCAAATTTCTTTTCTTCACTTTATTAATTGTTGCGAACAAAGCTGGAAATTTAGTTAATGGCAAAGTATTTTCTCCAATGACGTCATCTATTAGTATATCTTGATCTTTAACTCGGATGTTAATTTATGGCTCAAACTTTTCATTCTCGACCATAATTTTCTTTTCAATTTTTAAATATGGAATTTCTTTTAAGACTAATCTCCAATTAAATCTTCCGTGCGAATCATATACGTCATTGTGAACATCAGTTATGCAATGTTTCTTAGTACTCGGCATTTTAACCTCGACGTACACGTCTGGCTTCTTTTCCTTACTTTTTATGTCAAATACATCATAGACGACGACTCGAAGTTCATATGGAGTTGGTTCTCTTGGAGTGATATCGACTGGTGAAGGAAGTGGAGAGGCATCCGCATTGAATAGGTCAATCCACATTACTAGTTAGCCACACACCTACTTGGTGTCATCAAAAAGAGGCCTTATCTCAACATGCTCCGGCACAACGTATAGCTGGCCTTTTAACATTGGTATTTCATGGTGCATATAATCTAGGCACTTTTATTTCAATTTAAATTGTTTCATTTTTTCAATCTAATTGACATTGTTTGTTTATTCCTATTCATATTTTGTTTTATTTTTAAACGTAAATATTTTTTTTAAAAACCCTTTTGGTTATGAAATTTCCTCTGATATTGTATTATCTAACCAAAGTGGTGTAGGCAAATTATGTAAGCTACACATTTCTCGCAATATTTCTTCTGGGCTTTGGTTATCTCTCCATCCCCCGGGTAGTTTTTAATTTTCGATGTAATATGCTGGAACACCACATCTTCCATGATAGCTGTTGTAAAACCTTTACTCCAAGTAGATGCTGGTGCTGCCGATGATAGAACTAGTAATTGTTCTATGGTCGTACAAAATAACTTCTAGCTCTTCGTCTTCGGGGACTTTTATAGTTTTCTCGAACATTTATCCAAACTATGGGTTGGAAGAATTTTTGATGTGTTTGCTTTTATCATATTCTATAGCTTTGTTTCCAAATTTAAAGCCTAAATAAGCGGTTGGCATAGCATTGTCTGAGCATAAGAGGTTATGTGCTTCTATAACGTATACTCGAACAACAACTCTTCGACCTTATTTAGGAAAAACTAAAGGTATGAATTTATCAACAAAACTAACGTCTTGTAAAGCTTGTTTCTTAGATTTTAAAAAATCCCATTTAATGACTGCTTTTACTTTAGCTATTTGTACCAATTGCCTTTTTTTTCTAGAATGTTTCGGCTGTTTATAAAAGCCATACAGTGGAAAGGTTTTTAAATAATCCTCCAAATAGTTAAAATCTTCCTCGTTCTCCAAAGGTTAATGAAATATTGTAAAAGGAAATACTTGAGCATGTTCCACAGGAGTTTTCATTCCAGATAAATAATATCTACTCCACCAATCAATGTTATCAATTAGATTCTGTTCCTCATCTATGTCTATATGAATCTAATTTAATACGTTCTAGTTGGCTTGTTTTTCAAGCTTAGCATTTCGAAATATGATTGAGTGTTTTGAACGTTAGGCAATTGCTGGTTTCTTCTTTAGAAATAATTTGCACATTTCATTTTCTTACCAGCCTTCATTTGAACTTATAGAAGCTTTAGTTTTAAGGAAAATTTTAAACCTTTCAAAAGCTGAAAGTGTATTATTATCATTTGTATGTTTTGAATATATTTTTGTCCGATTTTTTATATCATTAAGAATTGTTTCATAACCAATTAGATTATTATTTTTATTTTCTTTATCCTTAAAAATTTAATCTTTCCTACTTTAAGGCGTTTCATTATTAGTGTGCACTTTACATGAATGTGAATCTGCCGCCATATCAATGGGGCAAAACGATTTAACACTTTAATGATGTGTAATTGGCCTCCGAGAAAAGAAAATAGTTTTCTATTACGAATCGAAGGAACTTAAATTAATCGTTTTTTGTGAACTGGATTAATTCACTCTACTTTCGTCACTGTTGTTCTTCATTATACTTTTCGTCGAGTCTCTAGATTTATTTACGTTTTCATTGGGAGTTGTTTTACTTTGTTGTTGTAACTGTGTTTCATGTAAATTACTTTGGAAGTTTAAAGTTAAACTGGAAAAACTGTTTTAAATAAGCTATCTTTCTTCAGTTATTTATTTAGGTTGTTTGAAGCTTCCCAATCTACTTTCGGTTCCAGCATTATGAAGTTCTCTTTGTAGTGCTTGAAGATAGTTTTCAGGTGATAAATGTAAGCATTGCAAATCCTTACCAAATGGATCGAGTTCGTCGTCATTATAGATGTTAGATTAGTTATCAAAATTTTATGTTACATTATCATTCCACAGAATGTTAGATTGCTCATATGTCCGTGGCTCATAACCCACTTTATATCTCTCAATATGTTTTATACCGTATGATGCAATTGAATCTTGGCCGTTCTGTAATAACACAATTTCTAGTTCTGGGTAATAATATTCTTATTTTGGCATTTTGACGATCATTTTGAACACTTAACCACAGTTCGTCCAGCTTCGAGTTGTTCGTGATCTGGTTTAAACTCCCATTATTGACGAGTTTAACGTTACTTAACCAAAGTTCAAATTTATTACGTAGCTCCTATGGTCGCTTTGTATTGAACGAAGGCCCCAAATAATTATTTCTAACTTGGCCGAATATGTTTTCAGTTGAATATGCTTAGGAATCTTTTGAATGTGCCATTAGTTTCCAACTGGCTCTTACTTCAGCTGTATGTTCTGATCTTTGTTTGTTGATTTCTTAAGTTCTAATGAACAGAGAATCTATCCAGTAACCTCGCCTTCTGTATTTTTAAGATCTTACCACTAAAGTCCTATCTCGTTTTTTGTCTGTGGAAATATATAAAAAATGCCAACAATGTCGGATTCTTCGTTTTCATTTGTATTGTCATCGAAAACTGACAAAATAAATGGTATTTGGTTTATTAATTGTTTGGACACTCTAACATTTTCTATAACAAGAGATTAGTTCCAAAATGGCGCGTTAGTATTATAAATACATTCAGAACGAACAAATCTCTCTTAGAAACTTAATGTTACGTAAGGATCACATAAAGCATCCAAATCGAAAGTGTGTAAGTTTCTACCTGAATGAAGATGTAAAAATGCATCATACTAATCTTAGTTTTCAACCGTCTCAAGTTACGTTGTTGCTTTAGATGGTTTTGCAAGTCTGGCTGCACCTTTCTTTCTGGGTTTCGCTTAACTTCTATTTCTTGAAGCTTAGAATTTTTTTCTTTTTTTCTTACTAATTATTATTTTTTTAAATGTATGTAGTTGAGTTGAATCATTTTATAATACCATACTTACACATAAAACAACTTTTTATAAAAGTAAAGTTTTCTTAAATCAATTATATGAAATTATTTACATTTTGAATAAGAAATAATTATCTTATAAAACTGTTTGCTATCTGCTGAAACTTTCTTCTACTCTAAATTGAACAAAATATTTTAAAATAAATTATTCATAAAAATAACTGGAAATGTATGAATCATTTATACTATTGAACTTTTAGATAACCTATGCATTTGTGGTGGTTCCATAAACTTCGCTACATTTCTTCAGCCAATCAATGACTTCATAATGGTTTCTTCAATGCCCACGTAACTGCTTCAAATATGAAACAGAGTTAATATACTATGGATAACATACGTTCATTGGTATCAATGATTCAAACTCTATTGTGAATAAATGAGTCACGTGACCGTTGACGTCACCATTGTGAAGTCGTTGGTTTCATTGACTAAAAAAATAGTATTGCATTGATTGCAGTTCAGCAAGAATGATCTAGCAGCAGTAATGAGATTAAATGGATTGTCGAAACCTGAGGTTAATGAGGTGTAGCAAATATGTTTTCGGTAATCAAACAGATTGAAGCGTATAATTGATAGTCAACTGATTGTGTCTGATATAATAGTGAGAGCAAATTATATTATGGCTCAATTCATTTTTTGTCGATTAACACTAGAATACAAATTTCCAAGAGCCAGTCTACATTGTGTATTGTGAATACCTCAACTTGATTTGAACTTTGCTACTGTTCGAGGCCGTGATACCACTTTTCGTGTCTATTCTAGAGGGATACTGAAGCTATACTGTAGCACACATTGCTCATTGGTCCTTCCTTTGATAACTACACGATGTCCTTCTGCGGAGATCTCATTTAGAATGAATATTTATCTCAAGAACAGACTTCATAGTGATAACAAATTAGTTTCTACAATACATAAAATTATTTTATCTTGGCAAACAATTTGAATATGAAATTCAATTCAAGAATTGCAGGACTTTAACAAGGGGCGTTTAGATAAGTTACTTGTGAGCCAACCACCTTGATGATTCTACGTGATTTGTGTACACCTTAAATTTGCGTTTCCCGAGGAACAGGTGGTGGAGACAAATTTGTCTCTACCCATAAAGTGAACCAATGCAAACGCAACCAATTTTTATTATTCAATAGTCGTGTATATATAATATTGTTCCTATAAAATTATAAATGTGAAACATGCAACATTTTTACATGAAAGTATTTTCGTTCCCCAAAATGTAAGATATATAACAACATTTATCTTGAATAACAAATATACTGTATTTATCTAAAATTTAAAAAGAAAATAATTTTGAGCACGCATCACATTATTTAGTGTTACATAACCTACAGTATATTGATTATTTAATATTTAATGTTAATTATGAATAGCCTGCTTACGAATGGTAAACTATGCCATTTGCCTTTGATTTACATTTTGACTGATTGAAAGAGCCATAAGCACCACTGTTTCAATTCTCCACCAAAACCATTCACTTTTACTGTTTAAAATAAAAATTTAACAAAAAGTAATTAGGCTAGCATTAAAATAAATGTGTGACAATGTAAAAATGGGGTTTCTTAACATATGGTAAATCCATCGGGTGTTCTAAAAACAGATGAAAAATCTAAAGGGCAGAGGTTTCATAATAAATCCACGTTTCTATTTTTCAGTGAGAAGAAACACATATTCATTGAAGTATAAATATATTAATCAAATTTAAATAATGTAAGTAATGTCAAGATAAGTCAATAGAATGAAAATTGCCAAAGACCAAACTCAAGTTAAGTTAAGGAAATTTCCTTAATATGGTACGATTCGAAATTAAATAAATTGTGTTTCAAAACAAAAACCAATGTATCATATGTTGTATCATTTTTTAAAAGTTTCTTTATCTAGTTTAATTTTTTTGACTGCTTAATGATACAATAATCAATCAGTTTTTTTCTTTGATAGTTTCTCTGCTAATCAATTCCTAATCTTACGGATTGCCTAAACTAATCAAGTCACCTCTGAGATTACAATTCAGTTAAGGAAGACTCACTGAAACTTGTTTATTAAGTTTAAATAATTTATGATGGAATCCACTTTTGTATCTCCTCTCCATAAGGTGATTTATAGTCCATACACAAATTAAACAAGAAATATATTCTTTAGTATGATAACACTGATGAACTACAGTATACATCAATTTCCTTACTTTATAAGTCATTATTCTTATTAATTTTCATAAAAATGCGTAAAATGGAGTTTAATAATCATGTGAGCTGGAAATAAAAATGATATAATTGAGAATAATACAACTTTCTAAAAATAAATTTATTTTTGTTGTCCCCCTTTTTATGATATTGAAACATTGTACAATTTATAGGCATACAGTATGTTCTAATGGAATGTATTTTATATAGTTATGGTTATAGAAGGAAAATCAATACTTAATTTAACAAATATATAACTACAGTAATAGCTTGAAACAAAGATTTAATAAGTTAGTTTAATAAGTTAATTTATGAATCAAGAAATCTGTTGATAGTGGTTACGTTCGCTGTTCAATGATCATCGATGCTCATCAATGATCCACGCAATGCTCTTAATATCACTTTTTTACACTTTTTACTCAAATAGTGTGTTTCATTTAACATTACAGATTAACAGAGTTTGAAATTTTGTTGTTCAAAAATTAAAGTATATTTACCAAAGACAAAATATATAATTGAAATAAGTATTGCCTAAATGTATGAACGTGACTTACACTTTTTCATTTGTTTCACTTGAATGGTGGGCTTGGAAGGGTTTAGTTTATATTCATCGTCGATAATCATTGACCATCGAACGCAACCATTGGTTAAGAATAAAAAACACATAATTTACGGTTCTTTCAAGTAATTCCCCAAAACAAACAAAAATCCTCCTTTTAATAAATCAACTTGGCGAACTTTACCGATATAAAATTAAACTAAAACATTTATAATAGTCAACGCTCCTCATATTCTCTAAAGTTTCATCTGAAATTACTTTGGTCATAATTTAAACAACGTAATCTTGTACAACGCCATTTTTAGCAGCTTCTTCGTCTTCAATTCTGGCTCTTTCGATTTGCTCGAGAACAAAGTCTGGGATTGGGTGGGGGAAGAGTGGAGCCACCGGCAGGAAAGGAGACTCCGGTTGGAATCCATTCTCGTTGGCAACGAATTTGAGCGTGACCAGGGTGCCATCAGGGGCGGTGTATCTGAAGGTAATGAAGTGAATGATTAAACATTTAATTTAAACAAATTTTATGCCACAAAATAGATCTTTGATATGTTTTGTTTAAATTAAATCTCAAACATTTAGGAAATGTAAATACTTGGCTATCCAAATGACTCACGAATATTCTCCCTGCTGCGACACAAGCTGGCCAGTTTCATCAGCCTGTCCAGCCTCCGACCTGATAATTCCGTTTCCAGTCTCGAAGTCGAAGCTATAACCGCCGGGCTCGTCGAAACGGTTTTCGCTGATGATGGGAATGAATTCAGGGTCTTCGTGAGGGATGTGGTCGGGCGTCGGAAGCGAGAACGCCACGCCGAAGAGACAGCAGATAAACAGCATCTGGAGAACCGAGGGAATGGTTTAAGTTTATCAATATATAAAATTTCTTTATATAAAAATTATGCTGTCAAGGTATCGTCGTGAATTAACCCCATCGTAGGGCGACCTCCAATATATGAGCTTATAGCGTCAACGATAATGCATTGCACTGTTGTAAATGCGTTTATAAGTTAGTTTGTTATTATAATTTGTATTTGTATTTCTTAATATTTTCTAAAACTAGCCATGCCAGTCTTCTTTGAAATCATAAAAAGCACATCAAGTTATTTCTACCAATCTAATAAATTTCTTCAAAGAAATAACACTGATTTATTCACTGTAGCTCATCATATACTGTACAAAAGTATATAAAAATATCTTAACATTTTCCAATATATATTATATTATATGAATTAAGAGAGTTGGTTAGTGAAATATAAAAATTGTTTACAAAGTGAAGAAACATTCAAAAGGAATAACATCGATTCCAGTATTGTTATTTAAATGTTTTCAATGTGACGTCAATCAGTTTATTGTTAATGTACATTGAAAACAACATATTGAGGACCACTTGCAAATAAAAAATTACTTAATTACTACTACTGGTTGCGTTCGTACATTCATGCGGTAGAAGCTGATGACCATCGCGGACAGTCTATGGCGATCTACGGCAATCAATCCATTGAAGCAACTTTTTTAATATTTAAAAAAATTGAGCGATGTCACATTTTGCAATTCATTTATTTTCGGTTGCCAGCGATGGTTATCGGTTGACACCGCATAAACCAACAACAAATTATCTAAAATAAATGGATTGACAACGCCAACAGTACTCCTTAATAGTGATGAAGACATCACACATTCATAGATAAGTGTTATTTAAATGCTGAAGAAATCTAATAACCACTGAATAAAACATTCAATCTCGCCCAGCTATCTCATGAATTAAAAGGATAGTTGCTTTCAGTCGTATTTATAATGTAAAGACGTTTTTAGATAATGCTGTTTATCCTGGTATTAAAAATAGTTAAGGGTTACAAAACCAGTTTAAATTTGACAAATGCAAACAAATAATAGCTTCATAAAGGTAATTAGCACAGAAAACATTAATTTGCTAAAAAATACACTTTAAAATTTGGTATTTTTAATCGGTTGATAATGAGCTATTTAATTAATTTTATCTCAATACTAATTAAAACTAACAATAAACAACATTAATTATATGCATTATAGACAAGTGGTTTTGTTGTCTTAGTTCTCCAAAATAGAAAGGACAGTCACGAAGTACCTTACACAAAGCAGAACACTGCACTTCCATATGATATGATTTTCCAATAATATACATACAC
>JARUHE010277406.1:0-21742 GCA_031471125.1 Archaeomysis grebnitzkii | reverse complement strand
TGTGTGTGTGTGTGTGTGTATGTGTATGTATGTGTAGGCGGGTGTATGAGAGTGTGTGTGTGTAAAGTTTAGACTAGAGTTTGAAATGATTTACAATTTTTAAAATCTCAACATTTAGTAGTTATTGTGGTTACTGTAAGATGATTGGAAAGTTATTGTAATTACTCCAAGGAGGTGATAAACAAAGCAAATCATGGTGAATAGAATGCTAAAACATTTTATTGTAATGTTGTATGGCATATATAGAATTAATACAAAAAATAATATTATTTATGTTATATAGAATTTAATTCTCTTTTTCGAGCAATTTATATGTTTGTGTATGACGAGAACTGAAGGTATGTTTTGAATGTCATATTTATTGTATGCTTGAAATTTTTGAAGTAATCAAAAAAGTTTCTGTTTATGCGTAAACTGGTTTTATATTGAAATAGAATTGAGTGATTTTGGAGGTTCCCTTTTGTGATAACTCTTTGTTATATTAGGGTACGTATGATTTTATAAAAAAAGGTTAGGTTAATAATAGTCTAAAAAAGAATTAAAAATTAGTTTATGGAAAATCATAGGCACATCAATTTGGAACTGCATATGTATCATTTATTCGCTAGGATTTAGACTAAACCAGAACCAAAGACATCTAATCGAACATTTTATAGTAATTTATAGTAATTATGTGAAATTTAAGAAGATCGTTCAATCAAATAAATAATAAATAAAAATAGAAACATGTTGGTATTAAAAATTAATTCATTAAAAACTCCAGATTGATGTGCCTAAGACTGTAAACCTAAACATAACAGCTTACTGCGTAATCAAGCTTTTACCTGAAAATTTTTTACAAACAAATATAAAATACAGTGATGGGCAATGTCTTATGTTGACTTGTTGCTTAGTAAAAGTACCCACCAGTATTCTACGCCTATAAGGTTGGTAACTCAATCATCTAACCTTTAGGTTACCAACCACAAAACCTAGCTTGAGTATTGCTAATCTTCAAGGTTCAAGTATTCTAAACAGGAAAGTTAAGGATTCACTTATATGGAATATATTTCAAAAGTTCACAGTTGAGTATAACAGTATAATAGAGTTTTATTAATTTCTGTTAGTCTTCAAGGTTCGTTAAGTGTTGAATTGTTTCAAATTAAATAAATTATGTTATTCGAAACAAACAAACTATAATAATTAAAAAAACAAGGAAATGTAACCAACTTAAAAATTTAATAAATAAACAAATAAAAATAAAAATTCCTTACTTGCATAAACGACGGCGGAGGAAGAGGTCTTTGAGACTCCCTAGTCTGAGGTGTGGAAGGCTGAGCCTCAGCTGGACAAATATTTTGTTGGTAGGACACTTTGAATCCGGGACCATGTGCCACTGACTCGTACTTCATTGGCACACCTGCGTGGAACTCCACGATCACTATACGGCCTGTCACTCTACCTGCCAAAAAAAGAGAATTGTTACTAAGAGTACTTGTAAATTGGGGTAAAAGACAAGTGCAAGAAACCAAGATCAGCTCCTAAGAGTACTCGTAAATTGGGGTAAAAGACAAGTGCAAAAAAACAAGATAGGCTACTAAGAGCATTCGTAAGTTTGGGGTAAAAGACAAGTGCAAAAAATGATCAGCTACTAAAAGTACTCGTAAATTTGGGGTAAAAGACAAGTGCTAAAAAAAAGATCAGTTACTAAGAGTACTTGTAAATTTGGGGTAAAAGACAAGTGCAAAAAAACAAGATCAGCTACTAAGAGTACTCGCAAATTTGGGGTAAAAGAAAAGTGCAAGAAAAACAAGATCAGCTATTAAGAGTACTCGTAAGTTTAGGGTAAAAGACAAGTGCAAAAACAAGATCAGCTACTAAGAGTACTCGTAAGTTTGGAAAAACCCAGTGCCAAGTGTCGAATTCAAAAAACTTTACTGAATTAACTACCCACGAAAAATATAACGTTTAGATTATTTTTTTCTTCCGTGTCAACGTTGGTTTAATGCATAATGTGTAGCCACATTCCAACGTCAATTCATCAATGTTAAAATAATGTTTTGACAACGATGTTATAAACAAGTTTGTACTGTAATAAACAAAAAGTTAAACAAACATTAAATGAAAGTTGACAAGCAAATAGTTTTTTCAGCATTGTTATAAAGTTAGATATATTGCATTTTATCAGAGTTGAAGCTTTAATCATAGATTAAACACATTCTTTAATCCATGCTTAAAATTACATCTAACGTTGTTGTATTGCTAAACAGTTATATTAATTCCAACGTTACAATAACAACTATCTCGTTTGATACTGTTAAAGTTTTTATACAAACGTTTATGTAACGTTAATGAATTGATTGAAATCCTACATTGTTTAAATGGTTATAACACTGTTGGAATACAAAATTTTTGTTTGTCAATCTTAAAGCTAGCATATACACGCTCATTTAACGTTAGATAAGTAACTTTTTTGTTTATCAACTTGAAAGATTGTTTTCACAACATTGGTCGAACGTTATTTTAACTTTGCAAGATTAAAATCGGAATGTGTCTACATCTCAGCCCTTAAATTATCTTCTAAAAACAATGGTGACACGGAATAATCAAATGTTTTCTAACATCAAAACAACGATCATGTTATTAATGGAGACATTCGTACGTTATTTAAACATTATCAACCATTTCCCAAAGTCAAAATTAAATTCCCAGCGTTAACATCTTATATTTTAGTAGTAAAAAGTTGTCTTACTTCCAGGTTATAAAATGAATAAACGAATTACAAATAAAATTACTTGTCACAGGGCTTGGGGCAGCTGAGCCGTGAGACGAAGCCAAGTGGCCGCCGCAATACCGGTCGTGAGAGGTGGAAAGCTTCCCTCCGTCGGGAGATCCGTCCGGGATGCGGAGGTAGTCTCTCACGCAGTACAGGGAACTCATGCCGGATCTGTCGAAGGGAACCTGAAAGCATATTGGGAAGAAAGAGTTTTGAGTTTCCTGTGTTGGAAAGGAAATGAATTGATATCTGTAAGTTTTAGTAAATTTTTCACTCTTTTAGAAATTATATACATTGTAAAAACAACGCCGACTCTACTACAGGCCTTTCACATCGAAAACTTAGTTACACAATACATTTTCGACTCATCTTTTCTTGATACGGGATTAACTTTCTTGTCGTTCAATCATTGTTAAAATAGTTGATCAGAGATGAAGAAAGGTTAACTCGAGATCACGTTTATGGTTTGTATCTATGCTGCCAGTTGTGTTTACAATGTTTTTTGTAACTAACAAAAATTCCGGGCACGTATGTACAAGGCCTGTAGTAGAGTCGGCGTTGGTAAAAATCATAAAATTGACTTTTACAATTTTCATTTATGGAAAAGTAACTTTTCGTACCCTCCACTCTATAGCTGCAGCTACTATTTTTTTATCTGAAATATGTACATTTATTTCATTGTAAGCTATTATATAGGCTATGTATGTAACTAGCTAGCTACTGCCTGTGAAATATTCTGATTATCCGACAAGTGGGATTTTAATTAAAAAGTATGTATGTAACTTGCTATTCACTGGCTGTGAAACGTTATAAATTTCAATTACAAGCGGGGTTTTAATTTCATTGAAAGCCACTGTATATGTATGCATCTAGCTATCTATTACCTGTGAAATGTTCTAATTACCCGACAAATGGGGTTATAATTAAAAAATATGTACTTTGTAACTAGCTATCTGCTGTATGTAAAATGCTCTACATACCCGTTTAGAAGTGTTTTAGTTACCAATTATCATTCTACAAGTTGGCTAAAGGCCCTTCGACTCATTCTAATAAAACATTTTCTTAAACTTGTGTTTGAAGAACAGCATCCCATAAATTTGTTTTGCCTGCGTGCAAAAATTATGTTTACATTAGAACAGTTGAGGTGTCAAAAGTTAAAATTGTGAACAATGGCAGTATAATAAGGATGATAATTTGGAGCTAGAACATTGTGCATTGAGTTGTGTATATTATTCGTAAAAATATAGTTCACGGTCATATTATACTGGTATATGATTCGCTTGACCACAGCAATGGCTGCTAAGAAGTAATTGTTTGATTAGAAAACCAAGTCTCGTACCTCAGGGATGCTCCCGTATTTCTCGAGCATGAACTCTCCTGGTTTAGAGGAGAAGGTGACAGAACACGTGTTTCGCCGGGTACCAATGCACATCCGATAGTCCTGGTCACTGTAATATTGGTTGTCCTCGAAGCTGAAGCTTTTGATTTCGCCCTTCGTATCTGGGAAGTACTGGAAACATCCTTCCGGTGCTGTGGAGACAAGTTGTTTTGTTTGAAGAGTTCTTAAAATAATTCTTAAACAACAATGCAATTTTTGTGCTATCAACCATTGTATTATTTAATTAATGTGTTATGCTGTATAGATGATTAAAAATAAATCTCAATACGTCTAAAGAATGCATTCTGAAGCATTGCTGGAGACATTTAAAATTCCAGGTTTGGGTCTTGTAAACAAAAAAGTATTCGATTGAATGCAAAATATTTTTGAAGCACGACATATTTATTTGGCACACCTTTGATGGCGGTTGGCACGTGACAGTCGATCTGCGTGACCCAAAGACCCCAACGGTAGCTGTCGCTGGTGAGGGACGACACTGCCACCTCGATGAAGGGGGAGGCCTGCGATGAGTCGACCTCCAGGTAGACTGAAAAGTGGTGGTCCATGATTATTATTGCACATTAAAACTAAAAATAATATTTATTTATATAAATTTATTAACTATTAATAATATAATTATGTAAACTATAATTATAATGACGAGTCTAATTGAAGTTAGTCAATCTCCCTATCGCTTGACATATCAACCATGACACTACTACACACAGCAAGTGATGTGTACCATCAGGATTTGCAGCCGACATATGGATCGATAATTGTACAAGTGAAGTAACCCACATTGAAATAACATAGAGCTTACCTCACTTGTACTATTGTTGATCCAATTTGTATGTTTCTTCCTATAAGCCGAGGCATGTTTAGCAATTTGATTTTGAGGGTAAACTGCTATACTCAACTTCCCGATCATGGCTTGAAGTGAACTCAAATCAATACGAAGGCGATTTGTATATGCACATTAATCCAAACCCAACCGTTTTATCCATTCGGCCATCATATCTCACGAACCGTATTTTGTTTTGTTTCTTTGTGACCTTAAACTACTTTACACCTACTACAGTAGGCATGTTTATGTAAAACATAATTGTAGTTGTGATATACAATACATTAGATAGTCACATTAAATTAATGCAGAATTGCAAATTCCTCAGTAGATTTTGAGATATATATTAATAAACATTATTTCTATATTTAATAATGTATGGCAGATTATCATACATACAATACATGACATATTCTAGTATGGATATTATCAGAAGAAAATAAAAAAACTAATACCAGAATCAAAAACTAAAACAAGAACTATGAAAAAATACCGAAACTATTACCAGCAATATAAACTCAACCTAGTACTATAAATAACTACTAAAACTAATAACAGAGCTAAAAACTAATCCTAGTACTAAAAATAATTAATAAAACTAATAACAGAGGTATAAGCTAAAACTAGTACTATAAATAATTACCAAAATTAACACCAGAAATAATAACTAAACCTAGTACTATACATAACTATTAAAACCAATAACAAAGCTAAAAACTTAAACAAGTACTACAATTAACTACCAAAAACTAATACCAGAAATATAAACTAAACCTAGTACTATAAATAATTACCAAAACTAATAATAGAGTTATGAACTATACTTAGTACTATAAACAATTACAAAAACTAATAACATAAATATAAACTAAATCTAGTACTATAATTAATTACCAAAACTATTACCAGAAAAAATAACTGAAAATAGAACTATAAATAACTACCAAAATTAATACCAGAAATATAAACTTAAACTAATACTATAAAAAATTACTAGAACTAATAACCAAGCTATTAACTAAATCTAGTACTATAAATAATACTATAAATACTATAAATAAAAACTAATACCAAAAATATAAACTTAATCTAACACTATAAAAAAAATACTAGAACTAATAACCGAGCTATTAACTAAATCTAGTACTATAAATAATTACCAAAACTAACACTAGAAATATTAACTAAAACTAATACCATAAATAATTACCAAAACTAATACCAGAAACATAAACTAAACCTATTACTATAAATAATTATCAAAACTAACACATAAAACCAAAACTAAACCTAGTACTATAAATAATTACCAAATCTAATACCAGAAATATAAACTAAACCTAGTACTACAAATAATTACAAAAACTAACACCAGAATTATAAACTAAAACTAGTACTATAAATAATTACCAAAACAAATACCAGACAAATAAACTAAACCTTGTACTATAAATAATTACCAAAAATAACACCAAAAATATGATCTATAACTAGTACCATACATAATTACCAGAACTATAAATTAAAACTAGTACTATAAATAATTACCAAAACAAATACTAGAAAAATAAATTAAAACTAGTACTATAAATAATTACCAAAACAAATACCAGAAAAATAAACTAAAACTAGTACTATAAATAAATATAAAAACTAATTACTAAAACCAACACCAGCAGGACTGACCAGGTCAAAGGGCAAAACCGACACCAGAAAGCAACTCACAATGGTTGTCGGTGTTGGTGCCGCAGATGCGCTGGACGCCCGGCTTCCAAATTGTTCCCTGGACGGTCAGATATTGCTTCACACAAACGCCTTCCGTCGGAGGCGACAGATTCGTCTCGACCAAATCCACGCGAACCTTCCCGCAAAAAATTGATACACATTTTTTTTATTATTGAAAAAACTGTATATGAAATAAACAATGTTACGAAACACACTAAAAAATAAAAGTATTAATAGAGTATTTTGATATTATTTATTAGATATACATTGTATACATTATAAATATATGCTATATAACAAATGAAAAAGAATCCTTTTTAGAAACAATAATTTTTGTTTATTACAAATGCTTAACGTAAAACAATATTGAACGAGACAGAAGATACTTCAAATATAACAACACCAATTTATAATGAAACAAGACCAAATTAAATCAAAAATTTTCATGAAGTAATTTCTTGATGTATGTTTTGGCAGGATGCTGTGAAACTTACTTGACAAACTCTTGGCAAGATCCGTAACCTGAACATACAAATTCCAGTTGCAACATCTCTATATGGGAAAGATGGGTTCACAAAGTTACTATATCTGCCTGATCCAGCACTGTTACATGTATACACTAGAATGTTCAAATAAAATCGTTAGTTATGCTTATAGGTTTTGTCTTTACACTAATCATAACACTTTTGAGTATTTAACAAATATAAAATAGATTGAACTCACTCACGTAAATAACATATTTGATTTTGAAACAGGTAAAACATTCTGAGAATAAAGAGCTTAAAGAAATCTGTGTCGTTTGGCAAATCATTATGATATGAGACTTTTAGCGATATATCTCTAAGATAGCTACATAACTAATATAGTTATTATTTTAATGTATAAAAATCTTTCAATCAAAGAAAACATTGAAAAAGTAAAACAAAATGACAATTCATACCTGAAGGTACAAAGTTATCATTATCAGAGATTGATTCGTCCACTAAACATCCCGTTCCAGGTTTCAAGCTTCCAGCAGAGGAACTTCCTGATCCAACTTCACCTGTTGAGACTGTATCTGTAGGCCTGGAGCCATCTGCATCTAAAGATCCACTTGAAGTCCCAGTAAGAGAATCTATTCCCAAGGTATCGACCTGAGTTTCTTGAAAGCCCGATGGTAGTTGGTTGTTAGAGCCAAAGTTTGCTCCACTTGTTCCAAATTGGTCAATGTTTCCACTACTTGTTCCACTAGTTTGTAGTTGACTATTCGTTCCAGTATTTGTTCCACCTGTTTGTCCCTGGGTGTTAGTCCCAGTATTTGTCCCACTTGTTTGTCCCTGGGTGTTAGTACCAGTGTTTGTTCCACCTCCATATCCACCCCCATATCCTGAACTTCCGTAGCCACTTGAACCGTACTCTGGCCCCGTATAGCCACTTCCTGAGCCATTGTAATCCCCATTCGATCCAGTATAACTGCTTCCTGTCTCTGCTTCACCGTTGCCAATTGGTTCGCTAGAAATTAAAGTTTATCTTAATTTATTTTAACTTTGAAAACAATAATCTAGTTTCAATTAATAAATAATGTTGAAGTTTTACAAATAATTTTCAAACAAACCTAACACCAGATCCTGTCTGAGAAGATGAGCCTACATTAGCATCATTTCCATTGCCATCCTTGTTGTTGTTGGTGTTGACGTATAGAGCGGTTATGTTGGTTCCATTTGCCAGCTGTATGATTAGACTTTGATGAGTATGCACCTAAGGTAAGAAAAAAATAAGGAAATAAATTTTAAAATATAGTTTGTAAGAATTGAAATGGACAATCATTTTTTTTTGTTTCACATACTTATTATTTTGTAACTTTCAAAGGATAAGTAGAACTTGCACTGTCTCCATTTATCAATTCTATATTTTTAACCTTCTAACAGAGAACTATCCACAAGAAGTATGTTCTGCAAAATATGTCTTGATTTTTAAAATAATAACATTCGAACACAGTTGGATAAGGCTCCATTGATCACGTTGCTTGTAGAACTTGCTCTTGTCAACCGAGGGGCTTAGTTGAATATATTTACTCAGATTTTCGCCTGCGAACTTCAATAATGAAGTTGATTGTTAACTGACAAAAAAGCAAAGTAATGTATGCAATTCCCTAGAAATAAAAATGTATTTATATGAAGTGCACCATCCAGCTATTTTATGTCTCTTATGCCTGAACAACCAGCTTCAATAATTGACCACTGATTGGAGGAGTTGTTGTTGTTGTTGTTGTTGTTGTTTTTTGTTGTTGGGTTAGTAGATAATTTGTGGCCATTTTTTCAAAATAAAAAAATAACTTTATAAAAAAGTTTGCTTAAATGAAAATAAAGAACACAATATTTTATACTGGTGTCACTAAGGATTTTTTTGTGAAATCAGTCTTTACTCATTAAAAAATACATTTTATTAGAAAGCTGAAATTCATGGTTAACCGAGATTTTTATATGAAAGCTTAGAGAATAGTTTATTTAAAACAAATGAAAGAACTGGAGATTCTAAGGTGGAACGCCTGAAGTACTTTTTTATTGCAAGTATTTATATTTCTTTAAATAATAGGCATCTTAGAACTTTTTAGACTTAGCCAATTTAACATCAAATTCATGGTTAACCAAGATTTTTATTTGAGGGCCTAAGGAGAATTCTATTGGAAATAAATGAAAGTGTTAATGTACTAATATATATCATTGTATTAAAAAATTACACAGATAATAGAAACTTTTTGAATATACAGACACAGCTTTTAATCCGTAGTATTTACTCGTGCTTGTTTCAATGTACAGTAATAAACAAATTTTAATCAAACTGCTAAGTATAATAAGGAAACCCAAAATAAACAACCCAGCATACGTCAAAAATGTTGGGTAAAAAGTAAAGTACATTTATTGATCATCAGTATTTTGAATAACTTTTTTTTATAACTTGCAACATTTAGTTAACTATTGAAGAGACATAAACGCAATAACAGCATACATTCATTATATGTTTCTGTAGAATTTCTCATCGTAAAACTAATATAAATATTTATAATATATTTGACATCTAAAACAACCATCACTCACTGTATTTACAACAGATTGACTTTGGTTTTGAACCTGTCCTTGGCCTAACGCAATTGGACCAGGATAAAACTGCTCCATATGACTCGGGTAGTTATTGAAAGAACTTAGACCTATCAATGAAGAATTTTCGCTACCAGTCCCGTAATCGGGGTAAAATAACAAAGGGAGACCCTGCAAATATTAAAAGATTAATCATTACATCTATATTTCAACATCATTTTTGTTTGAAATTCTATAATAAAACTTCAAAATATTACAAACATTGCAGAACTGGTTCAATTAGATTTTTTACATTCATTTCTTACTTGATAATTTGAAATTAATTCTGGATCATAAAAGAGGGATTGATTCCCTCCATTCCTGGGCATAAGTTTACTCCCTTTCATCATTTGTTCAGTAGACGAAGGAATTTTCTGGAATCTTCTATTAAACTGACTTTGAGTGGCTTGTGGATGGTTGTTATGATTTGTGGCATACAATGGGTTTGGCTTTAAATCAAAGTTAGGTTTCTTAACACCTTGACTGTTTGGATTTTTGTAGTGCCAAATATGTGAGTCCGTCTGACGAAAAGGAAGCTTGAAAATTTCTTCGTTTCTAGGTGGAGGAAGTTGAGGGTTGTCCTGAAAAAAGAATTATACATATAAATTAGCCAGAAAACAACTCTGTTCATGTTGCACGAAGTTAATAATGTATTTTAACTTTCAATCAGGTTGGTAAACTAACAATAATGAAGCAAAGTGCGCTATATAAATTTATTGTACTGACGAACTCGGTTCCTGAGCATTTTGTCTTCCCTCAGAGTTTGTTAACATTGAAGAGAATTTTCAAAGCTTCGCTTTTGGAGGTAAACAAAATAAATTATTATCCAGTTTAGCTCTTCACCACAGACCCACAAGTTCACACACATGGTGTGGTCTATAAGAAAAAAGAAAGAAAAAGGAAAAAGAAAAAAAATGTTTTCTTTCAAACGTATTGAAATTGGATACATTTTAATTTTTACTTCAAGGCTGAACAAACTCTTAAAGCAGTTGTTAATAAAATCACATTTTAACTCTCGCTAATTAACCCAAGAAGGAACTCACATCAAACGATATTGGTGTAGCCTCGTTACTGAATAACTCTCCAATGACGTCCATGTTTTGCCTGATCCATGCCATGTCCTCTTTTGACAGATACTTATCTCTATTCAAGGCCAATGCACTCAGGGGATTCTTTGGTTCCTTATAAGGGTCATGCCTCGTCCACCAAGGCTTTGTGTTGTTGATGAGAGTAGGCAAAGGAGCTTCGCCGATTCTGTGCATCATTTCTGAATTAAATATACATTAATAAGATTAGTGTTGGTTGCAGTTTAGGACATTGCGATGATCTCGTTTTGGTATCCAATGTTAATAGTTGGTTAACAGTCATTGAATTATGAGTGAACCTTTAAGGCAACTTTACAGGTCAATATAAATAATAACTGTTAACACATTTAGTTGAATATACTGTATATCGAAAATGTTATACTTGTCTTTTAATATATATTTTAATATAAAATATTGTTTTTGCACCATTAACATTAGCTATCAAAATAAATAACCATATGCCCATGACTTTTTTTTATGTATTAACAAACAATATTCACATATATGCAATACAAAAAGGCAGCAAGCTAATAATGTGAAAAGTGTAGAAATAATATTTTGAAAAATATATTAAAATCTTACAGTGTGGTTTTTGATATATAGAGTTAAAGAAAAAGTATACTGTCAGAACAAGCCCAAAAGCAAGATATAATTACAGGTTTAGTGGAATACCTTTCTCTGATTGATAATTCAATTGATGCACTTTGCTATGCGGGATAAAAAATGGGGGTTTAGGGGTGTAAAAATGCAAGTCAGTGGTCAGTCTCCAGGGGGACCGGGTGGTAAAGGATTTTCTGCTTGTTCTTGGAGGAGAGTTAGGCAAAGTGGGAGGGTCGATTGATCCTTTGGTTTCATTTTGGTATTTTGTAATATTATAATTATTAAATTTGGGATCAGTTTCTTTAAGAGTATTACCTTTGTTACTTAATGATGGTTCCACATTTGAATGTTTAGTTGTTACGTTAGTATTAAATAAGGAACTCATGTTTGTATATAAAGGTTCATCATTTCCATCTTTTTGTAAAGTATTGTTCACCACCCCATAATGCTGAGAATGTTTTTGATTTGGCAAAGGCAGTTGCAATGAGTAGAAGTTTCTATTTTCATTTTTTATGTTGTTATTTTTGACAAAAGGTTCTGGTATGAAAGTTATGAAATCATGGTATGGTGTGGTCCCCAAAAAGTCGATGTCTTTGTTATAAGTTTCCTCATTTTTACACCCATTAAGGAAATCACATTTATTTAAGCCTAAGTTATCATTATTAGTATTAGTGTGGTCGTTAGTGGTTAAATCAACATCATCGTCAGTGGTTAGTAAAGTTATTAGTTCCTTATAGTTCGTTGTGTTTTCAATGTCCTGCTCAGTCGTTAGTCTGTCGTCAATATCATGCCATTCATCGTTATAATACTTATTTACAGGTGATGTGTTCGAAGGGTTTTCTAAATTAAAACGATTTACTTTTGTTATGAATGAAGCAATTAAGCTATCCACAAACTCAGTTACTGTTGGCGTAGTATTAGAATCTGCAACCGAATAAAACGTGGACAACCTATCAGCAAGAGAACCATCACGTGGTTCTACTCCACTGTCCTCCGTGGAAAATGGTTCGAAATTATCTGTTAAGGAACTATCACTCACACCATCCGGTAAGTTTTCATTCAAGGTTGATTCAAGGTCATTTGAAGAGTTGTTCTCATTCTCAAATAAATCTACAACTGTATGAGTGTCAAATGTAAATGCCGCTCCGGAAATTTTATCTTCATCACTTTCGTCGGATAGGTTCTCAAAACCAACTGTTAAGATTTCATCTTTTGGATCTTTTATGAGGTTTGCAACATCAGATTCATCCGATGGTGGTTCTGTAACAATGTTATTTTTCTCTTCATTCAAGGCAGACATGACTGATTTTTCAGTTGAAAGTGTTGTTAGAATTGTTGATGTTTCACTTTCATGAGTAACTCTATTGGGTGAAACGATACTTGATGAGATCAGCGTGTTCACATTTTCAGAATCGTCTGCTGTTATTCTTCTTCTCTTTCCGTATGCTAAACCTATTAACAATAAAAATATATTATTTTTTGTTATTAAACTTGAAAATCTGTTAAGAAAGATAAGGCGTTCATTATACTTTTACATATAGCACCCTAATAGGGACAAACACATAGGCTAAATATAAAGTACTAATAATTAGTTTAGATTTCTAGAACGCTCATTATTATATTATATATTATATTTTAAAATGTAGATTATTATTAATAACTTTCATAGTTTCATATTTTAAGATAAAAAACTACCATAATATTTTATTGGCGTTATAAACAAAAAACTCACCAAGACTGCTACTGGCATATCCTTTAAAAATTGCTTGTTGTTGATGAAGCCAGTTTAGAGCTGCGTTTGAGATGTTGGCAACGCTTCTCGGAACGGGGTCTGAAAATATAAAGTAAACTAAGATGAAAAACTTGAAAAAATGCAAGCGAATTAGAGCTGTGACTACTTTTAAGTCATTATGTAATACAAAAAATTAGATATTAAATTTACAAAAAATACTTAAGCAATGGGGTTTAGAAATATATATAAAGCAATTCATGATCAACAGAAAAATTTATAAAATAAATGTTAAACAGGTGTTTTGGTAAAAATGATTAAATGCATTTTCTAACCGGAGATTTAGGAAAATATTAATTTCAATAAACATTGATTTTACAAAAAAAAACTCTTGAACAATGTTTTTGGAATTATTTATAAAGCAATTAATGTACAAAAAAAATTGTCAAATGAGGATTTAAAAAACAACAGAAGTATTTTATAGTTTATAGTTTAAAAACTACCGCATTGTGGCTAAGGATGCCATAGCAAAACATGTTTTTTAAAATAAATATTAATGTAACTCTTTGAATAAAAATCAATGAAATGGCATCACCTAAATCTTAAACTTAAAATTCGAATTCGCACAGGAAATGTAATAAAACATTTAAGAAAAAAAGAGGAATGATATATAAAACAATTTGTGGTAAAAATTATGAAAACAGAAAAAACAAAACAAAAAATGGAGCTCTATTAATAAAGTCTTGTTTTTTTTATACATTTAATGAAACAAAACAATTTTTTATCAATAATTTCATCATCTAAATAAATTAGATAGTTCAAAATTTGAAAATTTGAAAATTTTGTTGTAAAATAGTCCTTATAAAACAAACAATGGATTGGTTTTTGCATTCTTATCTACTAACATAAATACAATGGTATACTAAAATGATAGTAATATCATTGTTTATTTTACTAATATTACTTCTTTCATTAATCTTACTAATTCTACTAATACTAATACAAAATAATCAATAAAAGCAATACTATATTTACTAGAATACTTATTTAATTATAATAAGAAAATAATAATACTAGTTAATAATTGTTAAAACTTTTAGCATTAACATAAGCAAAATTTTGTAATTTTGGTTAATTTATTAAAACAATTAAAACTAATATTAAAACAATAAATATTAATAATACTTTTTTTTATTGATTATCACTAAACTTTTGTTAACATTAATGATACTATTATTAGTATTAATGAAATTATTATCGATGTAGAAAGTAACATTACCAGTACAAATAAAAATAATAGAATTCATTTTAATAATTTTTATATTTTAAACATTAAAAATACAAAAAAATACAAAAATACAACAAAAATATTTATACTTACGTCTCGGTCTAGTAATCAAATTACTTCCAAGTGTTGGAATGAAACATAAAATTATGCAAAATAATATTTGAATAATTTTAAAAACTAATTTTTTCATTTTTGGTTTTTATTTTAAACTTTTCTAATAACCAACATCAATGCAATTATTTTTACACAAAAGAAAAACATACTTAATGTTTTGAATTATTTTTATAATTCATCAACTTATTTTTTCATTTGTAGTAGTTTTATAAACACATTTTGTAAAAGGCGTTTTTTCAATCTAGATTTTCTTAATTTTTATTTTGGTTTCATCATTTGGTAGTATTATGTATGCAATAATTTTCTTTATAAATTTGAAATATCATTTTATATATATATGTGATAGAATTTTTAATGCTTATATAACACAATTTTTAATTTTTCAATAATATAATTTTCAATATTTTAATTTAACTTTTTCTTAATAATTTTTTGAACCTCACACTTCTAAAATTGCATTAAACATTAATAAATATATTACTCATAAGTTGACAGTTTCTTAAATTTATTATTAAATAAACAATTTAAAATTTTATGAATACATTCAAAACCGTTTTTAATACACTCTGTGGAATTGTTCATAATTGTTCATATTACACAATAAATATTTTAAATTTCAATATAATAATGATGATAATGATAACAATAACGATTATGATAATTGTATAGTAACAATAAAAAATAATAATTGCTCTAATAATAATAGTTAAATAACAATAGCAATAACAATTATTAGAATGTTAATAATACTAATTGAAAAAAAACATAAATAACAATTATTAAAGTTAACAATAATAATAAATGCTTTAAATTGTCATCAAAAATATTTTTTTTCCACATAAAATTTCTCAAGCTTTATTTTTTTTAATATTTTTGTAAAAACTAAAATTTAAAATTTTCAAAATTTAACATCATTAAATGTCCACAAAAAAACGTTTTCAGCGGTAACTTTAATGTGTTTTAGTCCTACGAAAATTGCTTCTCACGATTGAAATAATTATAATAATGGTTGATGAATATTTTTATTGGACACTTATTTGGTCATATGAAATCATAAATAATATTCAACAGTTTTTTTTATCAAAACTTTATTAAATTTTCAGTTTAATTTACAACTCGGTTTTCACATTGTCACGTGTGCTTCTGTGTTGTAACGTTTTCTTTATGGTTGAATTTACCTGTAAAAAAAACTGTTATTGAAAACCAATAATTATAATTTTGATTTTATTAATAAATGAAAACAAAGGAACTTATATATTGGTTGTCACATGTGAGGTAAATCAAAGGGTAAAAGTAAATAGCATAGAATAAACATAAAATACTATTCTCAAAACTTGAATAAAACTTTTTTTTTATTTAGTTCAGCATAATTATTTTTTAATTTAATCGGAAGTCTTTGTACTGAAAAACCTGATCAAAGAATTATAAAACTTATTGTTTTAATATTTTAATTTTAAAATAAGGAGAATTATTGAAACTACAAATTTGAATAAACATAAAAAATAACTGTATAAAAACAGTCGAACTGTTCTATTGTTGAAATTAGCAATAAAACTAATTTACAACTCATGCACATTAAACACTAAAATTATTTGTATAAATAATAACAATTTTGTTATTAGTATTATACGAAAATAATTACACAACAATACATGATTAGCTTCTGTTGTGAGGATTTAACCGAACCAGTTTGTTTAATTAAATAACAACAGATGACCAGCTTATGTAAAACAACATTGGCAAGGGTGGACTGTGGTCACAACACACACACACACGCACACACACACACACACACACACACACACACACACACACACACACACACACACACACACACACACACACACACAAACACACACACACACACACACACACATGCATATACATATATGTATGTACAAATAAAGACGAGACATACACATGCGCATGTACATATACACAAACATACACACATATATAAAAACGCACATCCAGGCATAAATACACATACATACAGATGGGCGCACGCACATAAGCACGCAAAATTGAACTACATTACTTTTTGGCAATATGCATAATAAACAACATTTTTAATGAAAAGTAAAAATCGAAACAGTTATATTTATATTAAAAGTATATTACAATTGTTAATATAATTATTTTTAAATGAAAAGTTTGTAATACAAACAAAATATGAATATTATTTTATAAGCAGAGGCACTCGGAACAATTTAAGTTACTCAAGCTGTTAAATTTTTGTAAGAATATCATTAAAAATTATTAAAAAATACAAATTAAATAATTTAAATAGGTTTCATTGATCATAATGAATTACATTTCTTTTGCTCAAATTTAAATCTAAATTTAAATATTTAACATCCTTACAATAAGACTTGAAATGAGACAATGAAACTTGAAAACTGGTCTTATTAGTTTAAGCCACAACTGGCACGTGCTATTTTGTTGACTCTTACACTAAAAAAAACATAATTGTACCTTGTAAGCAAGCAAACATTTTATTAAATGTTGAAAGAAAGGACAACTCAAAACATATGGTTAAGGAACCACAAAAAAATGTTACAAATTTAACTAAACTCACTAAACTAGTTCTTAATTTATTGAATTTATATGCTTAAAAATGATTATAAAAACATATTTAATTTTTCAAAATTACGACCAAGAATTTTATATAGCAAAAAATTGTAAGACATTTAAAGTGGAATATAAATTAAGTTTTTAATTACGTTTTAATTTTATCTTTTTGAACATCACAAAATAAATAAAAATATTAAGTTTCAAAATATCATTACAATTAAATAAAAGTTTTGATCATAGATAAACAAAATTGAAAAAATTGCATACAAATGACTGATTTAAAAAAGTTTTGACAACGTATTTTTCTATTCTATTTAATCCATACATTTTAATACACTAAAACTCTACGGTAACTTAAAATGTATCGTAAAACTTCCTTAAACATATTTAAATATATTCATTGCTTATTAATTTTTACTGCTAGAAGGTAGTAAACACATTTTTTAGTGAAAAATGTTATGTATTTTGATATGAATGTATTTGAATTTTCAAATAGAAAATTACTGTTGTTCATACAAACTTTAATGGTTTTGTCATTACCATTTAAGTATTTTCCTGTTAAAAGTAAGAAATATTTTCAAATCAGACATGCAAAAAACAGTTTTACTTGTGATTATCTAACGGTGTGAACATTAGGAATAATATAATAAACAATAATTATGTTAATCATAATAATTTATTTCATTAACGTTTCTTCATTGTTATTTGGAATGAAACTTTGTTCCAAAATATACAAACCTACACATAAAATTATATGTTTTGCTAATTTATTTTTTGCAAAAAACTGCAAATATATAATTGTAAATAATATAAACGATGTATGGTACTTACAAATTAAATTGAAAAATAAACCAAAGTTTCTTAGAACATATGATTGAAACATTTGATAATTAAAGTTTTTCCAAGTTTTTGTTTATTGAATAAATAAAAATACTGATGATTATGGTTCATAATTAGCAAATAAAAATATTTAATTTCTTGAGATTAATTTAGTGAAAAACTTGTTTGTCTTACAATTGTTATTCATTTGTTAAACTGTGACTGAAAGTCCAGTTTTATAAACTATAACCATTTTTTGGTGCGGCGGATGTAGAAGTGAAACATTTATGGATCTGGAAAATGTTTACTCAATTTTCAAATTCATTCTTTTTTTAATTTTTTATTTTATAATTTTTTTTAATAAAACAACAGAATACAAAAAAAGTACGGTACCATTTAATTCCAAAAAGTACGGTACACTCCATAAGTAACAGCGTGTGAAAATCCACTGACCTACAGCGCCAGATGTAGTGTTGTGGAGTTTACACATTTAGGAGTTTCACTAAATTATTTTTACTTGTTTTTACACTTTTTATTTTTAATTGTGTGAAAAGCAAGTAATAAAGAAATGTTTTATTAATTGACAAAATATCTTAAGTTTTTTTTTAAATTATCATTTCTTAAAACGATATCAAAACTAACCATAGAAGACCGACTGATTTAATTATGTGCTAGAACACAGAAAAATTTATATGACACTTCAAATAATACAGACTCGAATATTTTTGGACAGCAATGACGACGAAAAGTCGACACTTGCATTTAAGAAATATAAAAAATAAAATTTATCATATAATAAAAAAATAAAAAAATATTATTGAATTATCCATTATATAGAAATTGCAAAAAGTGCCAAAAACGAAGCATGGTTAGCTTAATTAGAGTACAAAAAAAATAAGTTGTAGTTTAAAGATATTTCTCCAATGCATTCAAACGCACTAATAAAAGTTAAAACATATTTCAATGAAATCTATGATCTGACTGAGTGAATATTTTTTTCTATTTCTAATCTATTTTTATGATAACTTTGATGTTTTTTACGAATGTATATCATAAGAACTAAAATCATTTTTTTACTTGTAGTTAATTGTTCGTTAATTATTGATTAACTTTATGCATTATCAATTAATTATTAATTTTAGTTAATTATTAATTATAAATTACCCCTCTATATTGATTATTATTTTTTAATTTTAGTTAATTAATAATTATTGATTATAATTGATTTTAATTAATTATCAATTGTAGTTAATTGTTAGTTATCAATTACTAATGAATTAATTATTAATTATTAGTTATTAATTGTAGTTAATTATTAATAAATCCAAAAACACATTAACTGCCTAAAATTTCAGCAGTTCTTAGTACCAAAAATATATTAACCAACTTAATGTTCCCTAACTTGACCGATTGAAAAATAAGTGTTTTTGTCAAAATCAATTTTTTAATATAATAAAAACAATATTAATAGACACACTTTGTATTCCTATAAAACAACCCAAAACTCAAAAATAGCATTTCTTTTGAATCGTTAATTTTTTTTATATTTAGACTTTGAACTTTATTATTACCTTATATAACTCGTTAGTATATTCAACAATAATCGATAATTTTATAATATAGGGTGGTACCACTGAATCAAATTTGTCTGGCATTAGAATAATGTTAAATACAATTTTAAGAAATATTTGTAAAGTTAAGTTTAACAATAATAATATACCACTCACTTCAACTAGTCAAATGTACAAATCTCTAAATTTTCTCAAATTTGACGATATCCATAAATTTTTTATTCTTAAATTCATTCGTTTTTGTTTTTATAAAAATAATTCATATTTTGATAAATATTTTTCTTCATTGTTGCCATCCCATTCATACACAACTAGAAATAATAAAATTAATTTCCACCAACTAGATTAAATATACAAAAACAGTCAATGTTGCATATTAATTAACAACTTAAGTAATGATTTTATTGAAACTCAATCAAGTAATAAACTAAAAAGAAAATTAAAAAACTATTGTATTGCGGGCTATTGATGTTGCATCATTTGTAAATTTTTTATTAAACTAATATTTTTTTGCCATATAAAGAATTATTCCAAATTACATGCCATTGTTATTTTTGTAAATGTTGTAATATGTTTTTATTCTGTAAATGTATATTGGAATTAATAAAGTCTAAAGTCTATTAACATTTTACATTACAAAATAATTAAAACTAAATAAATAAAAAAAATGTTGGAATAGCTACTTTTTAAAAAAAACTTTTTTTTAGTTTTGGATTATATATTTTCTTCAAACGATTCGCAGGTATTGATGAAACAATTTATTCTTTCATTTATTTGTTTGTTTATTTATTTGTTGTTTTATTTATTGTTCTATTTGTTTATTTATTTATTTGTTTATTTATTTTATTATTTAAATACTACTTATTGTATTATTTATTTTTTCTTTGTTCATTTATTTATTTATAGGCTATATTTACTCATTGTATTATCTATTTATTTTATATTTGATTATTTAATTATATATTTATTACTTTATTGTATTATTTATGTATTCATATATGAATTTATTTATTTTATTATTCATGTATTTATATATACATTTGTTTATTGTATTATTTATGTATTTATATATATATATATATTTGTTTATTGTATTGTTCATTTATCTATTTGATTAAATGTTTATTTGTTAATTTATGGTTTTATTTATTTATTTAAATGTTTGTTTATTTATTTATGTATTTATTATGTTATTTATTTTATTTATTTATTTATTTATTTATTTACTTATTTGTTTATTTATTTGTTTACTCATTTATTTATTTATATATACATTCGTTTATTGTATTAATTATGTATTTATATATATATATATATATATATATATTTGTGTTTTGTATTGTTCATTTATCTATTTGATTAAATGTTTATTTGTTAATATATGGTTTTATTTATTTATTTAAATGTTTGTTTATTTATATATGTATTTATTATATTATTTGTTTTATTTATTTACTTATTTGTTTATTTATTTGTTTACTCATTTAATTATTTTTATATTTATATATTTATTTATTTGTTTGTTTATTTATTTATTTATATAGTTATTTATTTATTTGTTTATTGTCTTCAATTAATCAACACAAACTCGGAAAAAACATAAATCACTGATATCATCAAATACTTAATCAAAAGTTGGTAAATTAATCATTCAGATTCGGTGATGTATGACATGATTACCCTTCAACGCCTGGACAATTATTGATTTAATGAATAAAACACATTGAAATTACCATTGAAAATAGTCTTTAATGTTTGTGACATGTTCGTCCTTATGGGCGTTAAATGGCTAGCAGGATCAAATTACATTGAACAATAAAGCATGACAGTTATGCATCGTTAACACTTTTTTATTTTTTTATTTTCTTGGATTGTTTTATTGTTTTTTTTCTTTGATTAATGAAGAATTTTATTAGAGCAAGAAATGAAAAATTGCTAAGTGTTATAAAACATTTTTTCATCTAAATTTAATAGATGTCGAATAATAATAATAAAAATAATAATAAGAATAACAATAATAATAATAGTAATATTAATAATAATAATAAAAATAATAATAACAATAACAATAATAATAATAATAATAATAATAACAATAATAAAAATAATAATAATAATAATAATAATAATAAAATTAACAATAATAA
>JARUHE010277405.1:0-33894 GCA_031471125.1 Archaeomysis grebnitzkii | reverse complement strand
CCGATGCAAACCCGACTCCTTTGTCTGATTTGGAGCCATCAGTGAAGACGTAGTTTGAGTCAATATGTTTATGAAGGTGTGATAGAAAAATTTGACGTATTAAATTGAGCGGTGTTGAATTTTTTGCTTCTTTCATTCCATCAAAACAGGTATTCACCTTGTCAATGTGCCATGGAGGATGGGTACTCACTTCAAGAGGCATTATTATGGCTCGAGGATTGAGCTCCGTTTCGAGATTTCTGCATATGTATCCCAGGGGCTTTTTGCGAGAATCATGTAGGTATTCGTCTCGGTCTGGTTTGGTTATGTTTATATCTGCATAGTTTGGGTTGCTTTTTATTTTAAATAGGTATTGGAGACATAGTTCTTCTCTCTGCAGGTCAAGGGGTAAGTTGTTGGTCTCTACATGCAATGCCTCAGCTGGTGATGACCTAAAGGCACCGGAGCAGATGCGGAGGGCTTGATTCTGTACTGAGTTTAGTTTTTTCAGAATGTTTGGGCTAGCTGTGTTGTAGAGTTGAGCTCCGTAATTCAATTTAGATTTACAGGTGGCCCAGTAAAGTCTCTCTAGAATGGTTTTGGTTGGACCCCAGTTCAACCTTGACATTACCTTTATTAAGTTTAATGCTCTTATTGACTTGTTCTTTATAATATTTATATGTTCTGCCCAGTTTAGTCTTAGGTCCAGTGTCATGCCCAGTAATTTGACAGAGTCTTTGAATACTATGACCTCTCCATTTAGAGTTATTGTTGGAGATGTGTCAGTATGTTTTTTACGATTTCTAAACCATATAGCTTCCGTTTTTTGAGATGAAAGCTGAAGTCCATTGTCTTCCATCCATTTGTTTATTTTGTTTACTGTAATTTGAAGTAGTCTTTCACTGGTTGTTTTGGATTTTGAGGAATGGTATATTGTAAGGTCATCTGCATACAGGGAACCATTTACACCATATGGTAGTGTATTTAGTAGTGTGTTGACACCAACTATAAAACATGTAACACTCAAAACTCCACCTTGGGGTACTCCTATATTAGTAGCTTGCGGCTCTGATATATAATTTCCAATTTTCACTTTAATTTTCCTGTCGGAGATATAGTTAATTAGAAATTTTAACATTTTTCCCTCAATCCCAAGATCAACGAAGTTGTCTATGATCTTTGTGCGGTCGATGGTGTCATAGGCTTTTTCAACATCAAAGAGTATAGCAATCGTATGTTTCTTATCAACAAAACCATTTGCAATTGCAGTGGTCAGTTGTGCTACAGGTTCTAAAGTGCATCGGTTGCTCCTGAAGGCGTATTGCTGATTTGATAATTTACCTTCTTTCTCAAGGACCCACATTAATCTGTTATTAATGATACGTTCCATGGTTTTGCATAAGGAACTAGTTAAGGATATTGGTCTATAACTTGATGGTTGCGCAGATGGTTTACCAGGTTTTAGGATAGGGATGATAATAGAGGAGCTCCATTCTTTTGGAAATGTCCCTGTATCCCAAATTTGATTATAGATATCAAGCAAGTATTGTTTAGTAGTATCTGGAAGGTTTTTCAACATACGATTTTGGATTTTATCTTCTCCTGGAGATGAGTTATCTTTAGAGCTGTCTATTGCATGGTCAAATTCTCTCATAGTGAAGTTTTCATTGTAATGGGATATTGTTTCTAGCTTAGCCACTCTATGAGTCAGTGGCTGAATGTTGCCCTTAGTGGATATGCCTGAAAAGTAGGAGGCAAATTCCTCTGCTACTTCTGAATGTTTTTCCAGATAAATGCCATTTCTTTCAATTATAGGTTGGGGCTTTGGTGTAAACTTACCGCTCAGTTTTTTTACTTTATCCCACACCATTGAGGTAGGAGTTTTAGATGTCAAAGCCGATATGTATTTTCGCCAAGAGTCTCTTCTTGCATTTTTAAAGGTTCTTTGCTTTAAGGCTAATCGGCGTTTGTAAATAGTGATGTTATTCGGACATGGTTTTTTCTTCATCCTTCGGAAAGCTGATCTACATGCCCTTTTATCCGCGTAACAAAATTTATTCCACCAGGGTACTGCATTGCGTTTAGTTTTTTGTGGAGTCTTGATAGGTATTGACTCCATTGCTGCATTTATGAGGGTGTCTTTGAGGTAAGCATATGCTTTCTCCAGATGATTAAAGTCTGTTATAGTTCGTTTAATTTTTGCAAGAGAGCGAAATTTTGCCCAGTCCCCCTCCTCAAAGTTCCACTTCTCCGCTGTTTCTGATGGAATGTTTATGACAGGTCTGATTACAATGGGAAAATGGTCACTCCCATGTTGTTCATCGAGTATGTTAAATTGGTATTCCATTGCCCTGTTACAGGATATGAGTGCAAGGTCTATTATTGATTCTGCTTGGTCGTGGCACCTAAAGTATGTGGGTTTCCTACCATTAAGGCATACCAGATCGCAGTTTCTAATTATATTCTCGCATATGCGACCTCTTTCATTTGTGTATAAGCTATACCATAGTGTATTGTGGGCGTTGAAGTCGCCGACCATAATGTATGGTTTTGGGATTTCATTCAGAAGATCTAATATTTCATTGTATGATACAGGTACATTGGGAGGCAAATATATGGAGCAGATCCCTTTAATTATGTTACTGTCCAATTTAATAGCTGTGGCCTGAAGTGTAGTCCGCAAGTGTATTCGAGAATGGTGAATGTTTGTCTTGATTGCAATCATAGTACCTCCTTTAGATCGATTTTCTCCTAAGGGTCTGTTGATGTATGTTGTATAATTATTTGAAATATTGTAGTCATCTGTGTTTAGCTTTACCTCCTGCAAACATATACAGTCGGGGTTTTGATCTCTCATAATTACTCTCATTTCCTCATATCTTGCTCTAAGACCGTTGCAGTTCCATTGCAGGATAGAAGGCAGGGTCATGTTCAATTAGAGTGGATTTACATATCTTCGAGCTGTACATCACAGCATCTGCAGTGAAGAATTTCGTTAGTGTTTATTTTTATGTCTTTTCTAAAATTCTGTATATTGTGGTACATTTTGTTTTTATTATCTTTTAAGAATGTTTTTCCATCAGTTTGAGTGTGCTTGTATAGCTCCAGACAGGGAGAGTCATTTTCGATCTCGCACCTGTGATCCAGGTGGACCATGTCCTCTTCACTGTCTTTGTCTTTGTCCTTTGTTAAAAGGTGTTTGTGCCATGTTAGAAGATGTTTCTCAAGGCAATCTGGATTTAAGAATTCCGTGCTATCACATTCTGTGCATGTTGCTCTCAAGTTTCCAAAAGTGTCCACTGATTCTTCCTCAGTAAAAGGTTCTTTTTTCAAGTCTCTAGTTGGTATGCCTAGTCTGAAGTCTCTTACACTGTTGTAGAGTTTATAATCAGTATCTATGTATGTGTTTGACTCTTCTGTTTTCTGGTTGAGATACTGGGTGAGTATAATGTGGTTAGTCTTGTTATCAGTTTCAGTGCATTTATGTTCTATGTTTCGAAATAGGGTCCTATGTTTTGCCATTTTGCAGTAAAGTTCTTTTTTGTGGAAGAAGTTGTTATGCTGTTCTAGGCATTCTTTGGATTTTAATGTGTGGTTACATTTGGTGCATATGAAGGTTTCAGTCAATGGGGTAGTCGTTTTCCCCTCTTTCACCATTTGTTTCTTTTTTGATCCTATATTTCTTGATTTTGGTTGTTTTTTTGGGTTATGATCACTATCATCAGAGCCTTCACCAACTGGACGAGTCTTACGTTTTGGTGTTTGTGTGGACTCTATTATCGTTTGAGTGGATGTATTGACGTTGTCGCTACATTCATTGGGACTGGTTTTCTGAATACTTGGAGCAGGTGAATTTAACATTCTATTGTCTTGTGTTTTATTTGTATTTTGTCTTCCTTGGTTAGGGTTTGATGTTAAGACTCCTCTATAACTTGTATTTTCTTTGTTTTGTTTAGAAATAATCCGAAGAGCTTCTTTTATGTGAATTTTCTTATTGTTTGCTTCATTGAGCACCTTAGTTTCAAATATATATTTTTCACATTTTCTGTCTCCAGTTTGGTGGTCAAGTTTGCAGTGAAAACATTTTGTTTCTCTGTCACATTGAATTTCAGATGTTGGGAGATGTATTTCCCCACAGTTTCTGCATCGTTCATCTTCAGCTCTGCAATATTTCTTTAGATGTCCGTATTCCAAGCATTTGTAACAGAGTTTGGGGCTCTGTTTATATTGGGATACTCTATGTCTCTGGTAATCTATTAGAATCACTGATGGTATGGGTTCACTTTTGAAGTGTAGTATAATCATGTTGCCATTTCTTGGTTTTTCAACTTCAATGACCTCAGGTGGACATAATTCTAATATTTCATTTTCGTTTAGTTCCTTTAGTTCTCTGTCGTGGATGACGCCTCGGTATTTATTAAATATATTGTGAGCTCTTATAGACTTAAAGGTGAGTGTTTCTTCAGGGTTAAAGTCATTGAGATGAATCCTCTGGTCTGTTTCTTCAGCTTTCAGTAGTAAAGCATTTCCATATCTGGTGACTTCATCATCATGTAGGGGCCCAATTTTTTGTATCATTTCTTTTTTTGCCTTATAGTAATTCTGTTTTTGGTCTTTATATGTGGCTACATACCATTTTGGAAGATCTTGTGCCCTGCATCTTTTTTCAGATTCTTTTTCGTAGATTTCAGCAGGTATAACTTCTCTGTTTTGGTTGCCCAGAGGTAATATCAGTTTTGCTTGTGTAGTTTCGTTAAATTTCCATTTGTCAATTTCTTCCAATGCCATTTCTGCATCGCTGTGAGCAGAGAAGGTGACATGGATGTAGACATAATGGTCTTGATTGTCGTATGATTGTTTCATTTTAAGGATCCTTCCATATGACTTAAAGGTATTATAGATTTTATCATAATTTATCATCTTTTCCCTATGTCTGATCAATAGGGTATTTCTTTCTTTGTTCTTCAAATTTTCCTTTGGTTGTAGTGATCTGTGGCGATCATCAACATCAATAATTTCTGTCGCGCTGGCATTTTTTATTTTGTTCTTGCAACTGTCCTGCCCAGACAAGTTGCGGGTTTTGTCTCCAGTGAAACCTTCTTGGAGAATTGGGTCTTGTGCAGGGCCAAGTGCCGTCCTCTCCACTCCTGCACTCGTGAGAGGGGACGGGCCGTTTTCCCCGGAGATTCTTCGCACCCCCTTATGCCGGGTACTGGGGGCCATGTCCTGAGTTGTACTGTGCATGCAGTTCCATTACTCCTTACATCTTCACCTTCGTCTCATTTTGTCTGGAGTCTCCAGGACAACTTCTCAGGCATGATTGTATCTACCGGGCCTTAAGACCCGCCTGTACAATTTGACCCTTCCTAGACCCACGCAAACCACACCACCACGATAAGGTAGAGACCCGGGGGATGAAAATAAATAATAGTATAGAGGTTATATAAGCATTCAAGTCTTTCTCTAATGCCGACATCGGAATTTCTACGACTTTGTAGAACTTTGGTATGCATGCTCAACAAAAACAATCTAAGTTAAATAAATTTAAAGGATTTAAGCTGGTCATCAATGATATAACCCCAAATAGTCTTAAAAAATTTTAATAAGATAATCTTAAATAGCTTTACAATAGAAATTGAATTTTTCTAAAATATTTAATAGGATACACAAAGTACAACATTTATATAAGTAAATTTATTTCTTAATTCACATACAAATCAAAAGGTTTATTTACAAATAAGTTTTATTAAAGTATTTATCACATCTAATTAAAATGCCAAATGATTTTAAAGTTTCTCAAAATGTTGAGATTTGCTTAAAATATTTTGAGCAAACTTGTATTGAAACTGAACCAAATCGAGGAAACTGTATAAAAATAAACTAAAATGTTTTGCGACCTTCTTCATAATTGAAGAAACAAAATGTTAAAAGACGAGATCATTTTGTAAAAATTAATATTTCATATTATAATCATAGAATGCAATCTGTAGTCATGTTGACACTAAAAAATAACGCATCTTACAAACAAAACCTTAAATTAATTTAACAAAATTAGCTACCATGAATAATACATTATTTCTTGGCATTTGTACTTGTGATTCTTAAGATAAGATTGTGATGATATCAAGTGGATATTAAATCATGAGAAAATAGAAACACAAAATTTCAGATTTGAAACAAGCTTTTCATCTACACAAAAACATGGAAGACTAATACCAAAATATGTATTCCATATTAAAATTTTTTTTTCGATTATTTAATACTTTTTAAGACTTCGAAACAATATCTTGGACTAAGAATATGTTGAAGAACGGTAAACTTGGAAAAATTAATTTAAAAGTATACATAAAAACAAAGTTTGCCACTAAAATGAAAAGTTGATATTCATGAATACATTACCATTAAAAAGTTGATGCAACCAAATGAAAAAAATTGTTTCTTCATGTTAATAATCCTACCTTCAGCAAACATTAGTTTAATCCTACATAAATGGATATACAAATTGAATCAACATTTCGAGTACTTCTTAGAGCATCAATCAAAATGGAACTTAAAATCATAGAGACAGTTTCATGAAAAGGCTAAAGTAGATTAAAATATTTATTGATAATTTGTTTAAAAATAATTTATTTATTTATTTAAAAAAACATTTAAAAGTATTTATGAAAATTTCATTCATGCACTAAATTCTAAAAAACATCCTTGGAAATAGTTTTTATACAGAAGTAAACCGAGAACCTTATTGTGGTTAGTTCAAGTTTTTTGGAATAATGGTGGAATGTTATAACCGGGTCCATCGAAGAACAAAAACCTATTTCCCAATATTCACCATTAAGCTAAACGAGTAATCCTACACAAACCTATATTTAAAATTGCACAATTTCATACAGAACTTGACCAATATTTACATCTTGATTGTAAAAAATCTTTCATAACTAAAAATTAAAATAACATGTTTCATGACGCAAATATATAATTAAATATATTTATTATCTTGGGGAATAATAAAATAATTTTAGTCTTTCTCAAAATAAAGAAACTAAACCTTCACTATATTTTGATATTCAAAAACGTTATGAAGACCGTTTAAAAGTTCTTCAGCAAACACAATTTTTTAATGTAGAAAATCTAGAAAATAATCTTGCGTCTTTATTCTTTTTTCTCTCCGGCCTTGTTGTCTGCGACAGTTCCAATGATCTGCGCATACTCGGTCTTATCGTCCGCCTTCAGTTCAGTTTTCTTTAACTCCTCCTTCGCCAGGTCCAACTCTGCATACACCACCTGCAATCATTCAAATTATTACGAGTCAAGGTATTTTTAAATAAAAACATTCAAAGTTTTAGTACGAGTAAAGACGATTCAAAATAATGGTATTTTAAAACATTCAAAGAAGGGAAAATTAAAAACAATTTTTTTTAGTAATAGTAAAGACAATTTAAAACTTTTTTAAAAAACATTTAAATAAGGAAAACAAAAATTACAATTTTTTAATCAAGTGAAAATATCTTTAACAAAAAAGTTTAAAAAACATTCAAACAAACAAAATGATAATATTTTTTATTAAGAAGTAAACGCATTTTAAAATAACTAGTAAAAAATAATTGAAAATACCAAACATACATTTCTAACTGGATAGTATTTAGTGTAAACAATTAAAGAGAAAACAAAAATACGTATGAAGGCAAAAAAATAAAAATGTTTAATATTTACAAACTATTTTAATAAGTTTTACCAAATAAGAAATAAGGAGTTCGAATATAAAACAAAAATACAAAAAACTAAACAGATGAGCATGTATAATAACGATACTACAAATAACTATTTCTATATAAATTATTTAGTTCTAACAATAATAGGAGCAACAACTAAAAGTATATTAATTTTCCTCAAACTAAACAGAAATATATTATTATTATTATTATTATTTTACATTATACATGTTAACAAGGAAATATGGTTTTAACAATTGATGAATTTAATTTTGGTATTTTTAAAATCCATTAAAATAAATGTCGATTCAGGTGCTGCAAAACAAGGAAGATTGAGAATGAGAAAGCCAAACATTGGGTAAAAGCCTAAATTATTATTAGATTACTAACATAGTATTGCTCTTTGAATTTCATTTTTAAAACAGAAATAGTAAGAGAACGAAATAATTGGGTACAGAAAGGATCAATTTTAAACCTAGAATGTTGTTGGAAAAATCTTGCACCGATTCACAATTTGCCATTCAAATTACATAAAAATTAATAATGCAAATGAATGTTAAAGTAAAGATAATTCAAATTAAAAAGATACGAAAATTAAACGAAAAGCAGAAAAATTCTATAAAAAAAAAGTCAACTACAGAGAAATAAGCCTTACGAAAGAGTGACTAAGGAGCTGAGAACCTTTCCTACCTTCTCCATGCTTCCTAACTATTCTTCAGATGAAACTTTATTTAGATTTCTAAAAATAAATGTGAATTCATAAATGAATAAGAAAGTTAATCAGAATACACCTGTAAATGTCTACTAAATGTTTCATCAGTCTTATAATCTTATTTTTAATAAAACAAATCTTACAAATCATCAAAATGATTGGTTTTGTACAGATTACAAAAGAAAGACTGCTTTCCAGCCTAGACTTTTAGTTTATTTATGCATGCAAGATTTTATAAATCAAAGTTAAAATGATTTGACACTTCACCACATGAATAACTTCAATATTAAACGACATTTATGTTTGGAAATCATATGAATGTGGAATTTTGTTTTTCATGATGCAATTAAGAAAGCCTAGCACAGCACTAGGCAGGTGATAAATGTTCAATATCATACATGAACACTAAAAATATTTCGTTTGCACTGTAAGGACTAAACTACATTAGAATTAACATTGGAGTTGATCTTTCCAGTACATGACAAACTCTTTCACTAAGGATGTAAATTGTGTAAAAGGTTAGCTTTCTACCGCCATGTCACTCAAGGAGAACAAAGAACTTATTCAAAGTTGAAGTAAAGGTAGTATGAAATATAATGGAGGCAGTAGTGGGTTAAGAACTAAAACCTATTAACCCTTTCACACCTGAATAAAAATGACTAAGGATTAAAGACTTTGAAGTAAACATTGAAACAATCTATATTAAGTGATCTTATATGGGATCACTCGGCATTAATGGATTAATATAAAATATTATCAATGTAGGGAATTGTATAACCAACTATCGTCATAGCATAGTTTTAATAGTATAGAAGGTCGTTAAAGGAGTGGGGGAAAGGTTTAGAACATTGGCGAGGTTTCACAGTAACTCAAATTATTATCTCTACTTCAGACAACCTTGACAATAATCGAGAAATGGCTATATAAATTATATAGATACCATGACAAAAGGTGAATTGATAGACAAGTGCTATAACAATTTCTACACCTGGTAACACTGGCATGACTATGGGAAGTTAAACACATCATCTATGTCTAACAGCCCATGTCAGGAACATACTGCGGTTTTTCTTACTATCATTTGAATTTTAAATCTTCCACACGAGTGATAAAACTTCCATCTACAAGTTAATTATGATACTGACGATTATATGTTAAAGACAAATGGTCATTAAAAAAACTATTTGCAAGAGAATTAAAAACACGAAAAGAATTTCACTCCAAAACATAAGATAAGTTCAACTTGGAAGGACTGAACACAAAGGTGCCGGAGTTAGTTTACCTTTGATGCTTGGAAGGAGTCCATACCTCTGAAGAAATGAAACGAAGTTAAAAGAATTTAGTGATTCAAAAACAATATTTAATCCATCAACAATATATAGAGAAACAAATGAACAGAATTCAAAATTGGAGTTTGGATCTGCATACAACTACAGGTTGATTGGCATCCAATTTAAGATTCAAATTTGTACTCGTGCACAACCATCCAATTATAGTTAGTATGTTTGTTGCATACAATTAAACCAATTTTAATGGGCTAAGACCATTTGCCAATGAACTAGTATTTAGCAATGCCTGATTTTATTATTTTCTGGTGATAATGTTTTCATCTTCAAACATTTCTACATTTCAAATGTTTTAACAAAATATCTAACTAAATCGGATCGCATAGGCGATTTGTTTATGTGTTACTGGGATTGTACAAGTTAGTTCGTTAATTGCAATTCGGTTCTCATGAACCAGGCTATGGGCGTGATGGAATTGTATAAATAACAGAATGTCTTTCTATCATGACTTCAATTTTAAAGATAATATTTTAGAAGAAATTTTTTTTATAAAATTTAAATTGCATATTTAAAAAAGAAGATTTTATAAAATACTTATCGTATTACATAAGCAATTATTAGATTAAACCAAAACAAAAAGTTAAAAGATATTCAATTCTTGGAGATATTTTCATATGAATGTTACACATTGGATACCAAAAAGCCTTTAGTTGTGAATTGGTGATCTCAAAGCATCCTCAAAAGTGAAGGTAGATTTTTGCAACACCAAACATGAAAGAAAGTCAGAATACCTTCTCTACAAAGGCCTTATAGTTATCGGCTTCCAAAGCTACAGGTGGATACAGAGGTTTAAGCAAATCATGTTGTTTACCAAAATAATTGCTTTGTAGGAACTTCTCCTTTATTTCAGTATTGAGGAAAGCATGGAACAATTTCAAGAAAGAGTCAATATTTTTCAGAAGTCACCCATAGGGTGGATTTCTCGCATGGTTTACTTTTAAAAATTAACAGAAAAAGTAAATACTTTCATACCTCCAAAAAACAAAAAACCATTTGAAAATAAAAATTAAACATTTCATATCAGACTATAATGAAAAAACAAAAATTAAAGTATGAATTAAAAAGTATTTTCAGTAGTGTTGAAAAACCCCAAAAAGTGACCAATTACCTCATCTGTCTGGGGTGGTTGTTTGCCGTTCTTTTCAGTTTTGTCGCTCGTCCCATTTTCTAGATTGCCTCCTTCCTCCATTTGGTTTAGTTTTGAATCCTGTGGAAAAAATTATTATTATTTTATGTCAATTCATTTTTGTGAAAGTTGAGAAAATCCTCTGATATTGCACAGGAAATAAAAGTAAATTTTACTTTTTTACACAACTGAAAAGTAAAGTAAATTAAAATGAAATTACTTTCAATTACATTTAATTTATCTGCATTTTATAGGTCATTATCCCACCAAAAAAAAACTTGCAGAATCTGGCACTCTTCACAAGCTCTAATTCAATGATAAATTCTATAAACAATTTTTTAATATTTGTTGATAATGTTTATGTATTGTACAGCATTTGAATTTACTATTTAGAAATAACTTAATGTAGAATATATTTTTCAAAATAAAAATATTATGGACTGTTCTTTAATAATAATATTCAACCAGATAATGAATACGAAAAATAGCTTCATTAAAATTTGCTGCTTTTGTACAGTCAAGCCAATGCTTTAGGATTCCTCATTGTTCACTCAGATAGCAATTCCTATAAATAATGTGGCAAACATAGCTCTAAAGAATTGCCTTGTTTGTACTAGGAAGTTGCTTAGTGATGATAAGTTGACTGTGATGCTTTAATATATCAGATGAACAACAGAGTTTGGTTTGTTTATTGGAAACTAGTCACTGACATGAGGATACTTATTAACATCAAGTTACATGATTACCCACTAGCTTTCACCCAAAAAAGTTGCAGACCATAGATCTTGACATTGACTTGTGCATCAAAGCTCAAAAACTATTGCCTAACCGGTGAACTAGTTTTTGGCCTCTGAAATTTCAAACTCATTATAAATTCTATGCAAAATTTGGAAAATTTTCCATTAACAATAAGAACATAACATTTGGAGCTTCTTACTAAGTTGGTCAACCAAATTGAATAGATCTGTCCTGCTTCACATACCAACCTCAAGTGTTTTGTATCCTAATGATGTGTAGCCAACATAAACATAACATAAGTTTTCAAGGCAAGAGCCACATTCCACTCCCCAATAAACAACTTGGAGTGGACTTGACTCAATGAGTGATTGATTATATAAACAAATGAGCCAATGCTCGCCACTGCACCCTGAGGTTATTCAGCACATTCAATGCAATTGATTCACTGACAACATTAATCATCAGATAATTCAAATGAATTGGGCATCATCTTTCATATGAACTGCCAAACTTTTCTAATGAATTATGTACCACTGTACATTTATGTAGTACATCAACCAATATTTGATTTAGATAATAATCACTCGGGACATACCACACGAAACCATATTTTGTAGCAAAAATTATGGGAGACTTACATCGGACTTTTTCGATTTGCTAAGTTTATTTTTAATGCTAGAAATATTCTTGTTTAGATTTTTGAGGATGACGTTTCCCTTGGCCGGAGCGGGCGCTCGTGCACTCTCAGTGTCGCTGCTGAAACAAAAACTGGTTTAAATTCGGACTTGAAAGAAATGTTTAATTTTATGGACTTTGAAAACAAAAAGTCATGCATTTAAATATTTAAGCAATGATTTCAGCTGAACTAACTACTTGAAAGCAATAAAAATATAAACTTTAAATCAAAACTACAATAAAAACAGATTTTATTATCAAGGATAAACTTGAAACATTAAATTACTACAACAAAAATAGTATCCGGTCATGTGACTTTATCAATACTTATGGGCTGCTTAAATCGGCATCAAGAATGAGAGTTCTTCAGACCAACTTTTAAAACAATTTTATTTAATAAAAAAAAACTTTAAAATAAAATCTTTAACTTACTGTTCTTCCTTAGCTACCTTAGCACCATCTTTTTCTGGGTCATATTGGGATGCTGAAATGAGTTTAAAATTGGCTTAAATTTTAACATTCAACACTGAAGTCAATTTGAAAATAAATTGAAAGCTTTAAAAAAAATAACATTTAAATAAATCAGCAAAAATAAATGGTTTAATGTAAAATCCATGCTAGATACTTTAAATTTTTAAGCTTCAAAACATGTAGACAAATTACTTTGTTCTATTGAAATAATTAAAAATATCAAATTTAAATTAACAAATATTTCAATACATATTATTCTTACCATTAAACAAAAAATGAACAGATTAGTAATTAAAAATATTTTTCCCAAAACATGGAAATAAAAAAAAAAAATACAAGATTAGATCATAAAAACTAAATGCATCAGTGCAAATATTTACAATCTATTTCATTACTTTGCCATTCAACAAAAAAAAATATACTACACTATTATATACAAAAAAATTTACATTGCAAGACAAACAAATAATGTAATTAAAAACGATTTTCTACCTCTCAATTCTATTTAAATTTACACAAAAAAACATTCGGTTGACTAGATGGCCATTTTATGAAGTTGAAGCAGATACCAGGCATTGCATTACAACCAACAGTGTTTATTGGCTGGGTTGATGTTTTGCAGAGTGACTTCCAATACAAAAGCAATGGGAATTAATTATTGTAGTGTCAAATTTGGGCGAGTTAGTTTGAATTGTTCATAACCCTACGAGGCCGAAAATAGACTTCTCGATGAATAATTGTTGAGAATGTGGTTTAGCTTTTAGAGACTCCAAAGGGTTATATTTTTCTGCAAATACATAACTCGCAAGTAATTCAAAAATGTATTTAATTATTTTTTAGTTTAGTGAAACAGAATCCATGCATTGAATATTGTTGCTCAAGATCTACCTTTTTGAGGGTCAAAAATAGTCTGTCCTCTCAAACAGGCTGATGAACACACAAAGTAAAGAAATTATTCAAGTTATTCAATTAGTTAAACTGGAATACAATTTACAAACTTAAAATTATTGGGTTAATAAAATATGCAAATTAATTTATAATTTTTAACTGCTGGACAATGAGTCTTTACAGCCAAGCGTCAAATTAAATTCATAGCTTATGGAAAATAGAAATTTAGATTTCTTAACACTAAAGAAGCGAGTAATTTATGTATATTTCATAAAAATAAATTATGAAAAAGATTTAAGGTAAATATTTTTCTTACTCTTAAAGTTTAAACAATAGATTAATATTTTGAGGAACTTATTAGGAGTATTTTTAGTTGAATCATCCATTTATTTTTTTTAAATGCTTCAATAGATAAAATCGATTGTTTTTGTTCGAAACCTTTTCTGGTTCCTTCTTTATACAGTATATCTTTTCTGGTTTTCTTTCTTTATATATCTTTAAAACTTCACAACCTTTCATGTCAAGCTCAACTTCCTATAAAAAAAAATTATCCGCAAACTTTTGTACTAGTTTTAATTAGCTTTTCTGAAATGTAATTTTTTTACTTAACAGTGAAGAAATTGCTGAAGTACTATAGAAAAAATACAATAATTATTGCCAAGTCTTTGGTATAGGAGAGCCAGTATCTGGAATAGCACTTTAAAAATTGGGCAATTTTCCATAGATTTAATTAATTTAGTTAAGTATTTCCCCAAATGAAATACACTCAACTTATAAGAGAACTTTTTAATGCTAGATGAAGTTCCAGTGGATGTAATTAAATTTTTTTTACAGGTTTGTCAAGTTGTAAACTTTAACCTCAAAATTATATGTACACCCAAAACACCATGAACAACTGCCATGGCTTAGTCTGTGCATTCAAATATCTGTTAAATCTGTTTGCACATATGCTGGGATGACAACTTGATTCTATTGAATGCATGCAGTGATTTCACTTTTGATTTTCTGTAATCGCTGATTTAGGATAAATGTTAATGGAAAAAATTGAAAATAAAATAAGTTGAGTTTTATTTACATGTTTAGTAAGATGAATGCAAAGAATACATTACTTTGGAACAAGCTGTAAATTACCAACAAAAAGCTTAAGAAAAGATGCAAAAATAGTGATAAGCTGAAACTACAACCAATGCTTCAAAACAACTTAGAAGAGAGAATGTAAACCTTGTCCGGCCTTAGTGTTCTTTCCATGCACGACATTTTCCTTTTGGATTGGCCTTGGAAGAACTAAAACCCAATTTTCCCTGCCTAGAAAATAGTTGCATGTCTGTAGGTTTTGTTAATATTGGATCACCTATTACTTGTAAACCAAATATTAGAAATATTTTTCAAGTTAATATCAAAAATACTTTAGAGTTAAAGAATTAAAGGAAAGTTCCGACAGAAATCGAGATTGTTAATTTATTTCAACAATACCAAACAATTCTAAAAACTCTTGACCAGAGTGAAGAAAATTACTTTTTTTTGCTTGGACAAACTCTTGATTATCTATACCGGTCACTTCCTGTCCGTCCTCCTTCGATATCCAATACTTGGACGACTGTACGTGACCTAAAAAATTATTCACCAAATTTAACCTCAAACTTTCATTGAAATTGTCCTCAATTTTAACCACAGAACAATGGCAACTGAAGAAAAAAGTTCAAAGTAGTTTTGGAAATTTTATTATCATTTTATTCAAATTTATTTCAAGTTTGAACACATTTAGAATTTTTAGCCTGAATTTTTTTTATGGAAAATTTAGGTTAATGCACATATTGAAACAAAAATATATTTCACAAATTTACTTAACTATATTAGATATAGATTTAAAAATGTTTTCTTAACACAAGTGAAATAGGCTAGTGAAGATGAAAATTTTTTCATGGTATATTACAACTTTTACTTAAATAAAACATATTTCAAAATATGTAAAAATAATTGCATTCAACATTAATTAAGCCAGGTTCGTCAGTTTAATTTAAACCCTCTATGTACTGGAAGGTGAAACTAGTCGTCTTTCAAATGATGTGTTAATGTATGTCCCTTCAAATGATGTTGTTTAGTTTAAAATTAATAATAATTTGTTATCAATTGTTCTTAAATATTTAGTTCTCAAATTTTCGCATTAAAATATTTTTAGATGCATTCTGTTGAATTCTTTTACAGTTATAGAAATGAAGACAACTTTTGCCCAATGCATTTTTAGTATTAGAGCAGTTGTAACAATCAAATATTTAGGTCACTTAAAATTTAAATTTTTCTTCACAACCCCAAAAATGTAAATCCTAATTTTGTTTTCTGAAGATTTGAACTTTCACTCCATTGAAAGAAACTGTCATTTTAAATTGTAACCTTATTAGGGATTTTAAAAAAGCTTAAGCTAAAAATGTTTTAGGAAGAATTAGTGATGAGGAGACTGGAATTGTTAAAGGTTAGACAAGGCAAACATAAATACTTTTCTTTCCAGAGGCCGAATCCTCGTTGCCAGATGACTTGTCTTTCCTAAATAAATTCGAGAGCCACACTCTCGAAAGTTGTTCACCTATAAGCACGAGAGAATCGAGATGAAACTTAATGCTTAAATACACAGGAAAAAAGAAGACTTAAAACTAAAACAATTCAAAACAAATTAGGTTTAATTCTAAAAATAATTCACACAGTGCATGTTACAGGATCCAACTCTGCAACATAAAAGAACATATGCATCTTTATTTTTCTTAAATTACACAAGATAGTAGCATTCTCTGGTCACAACTCACAAGTATGGTTCAGATAAGTGAAACTAGAGTCAAGCTAAACATACAGTGATCATTTTTGCCTATAAGTAATGTCAAATTAAATTTTACCATGAAGTAACCTCGAGATTTAATATATTTATTTTAAATTAAATTAACAGAACCTTTTTTATTTTCTAAATAGTTTCGAAAATGTTCTTTATACTTTCACTGATATGTTGATATACAAATATTTATAGACATTATTGAGCAACATAATGAAAAACAAGTTAATGCACAGCCAAAGTGAGAATAAATGTTACTTCGGCATAATTACAACAACACAACCAAGAAACGTGAATCAATGCTTATGATAAATTTCTTTAGTCAATCAACGAGCTGATACTGGTGACATCATGGTCATGAATGAAGAAACCAACCAACATATTGGAATCAGTCATGCAACCGTGGAACCTGACATTGGTGTCAGTTCGTTGATTGGCTGAATAAATTTATCATAACTAGCATTGATTGACATTGCTTAGTTGTTCTGTGGTAATTATGCAGAAATAACATTTACTTTGACAACTGCATTACTAGTAACAAGTTTATAGATAAAGTTATGAAGTTTCAAAACTTAATTGTCAATGTTAGTCAGAACCGATTTAATTTGAATTATGTTAGAACGGTTTTTATATACAACTACAAAATAAAAATCAACTACAGACTATAAATGTTTTAATTATAAACATTATTTTGATCATTTTAGATTTCATAATCTTTTAAAAATAATATATTTAGCAAATATTGGTAAAATTCAAATTAATACTTCAGGGAATAGTTTATTAAGCAACATTTTTTCAAATAAATTCAAATATCAGCATTCAATCAATTTTTAAGATGTTCTAAAACTAAAATTGTGAAATTAAATACTCAAATCAAACTTAATAAATCTACAGATTTCCTTCTACTTTCAAATTTTTCAAATATTCCCAAAAATATATAAAATAGATCGTTTTTCCTTTGGTGTTCAGGGCCCACTCCTTAGACAACCAAGGTAACAAAACGTCAAACCTAATACAATTCAACTCCAAACTGCATTAAAACCTACAAGACAACACATCACACATTATCATTATGCAGTAGACACCTTCATGTGAAAATTCAGGGACAAAGGAGAATAAAATAAAAAGTGGTTTTATACATTTATTAAAATGCCTTTAAATCTATGTGATGATACATGGGTAGAAACATGAATACAGTAAAACTTCAGGTTTTGATTGAACCACAGAGTCACACAATGTCACGAAAATTCCATTCGAGGTAAAGTTTCATTTCATTCAAAATCTAGAATTCAAAAGTTCCTAAATTTGGTTGGATTTCGCTTTTCTCACTATTGTTTATCAGTTAAATAATGATACTATGTTAATTAAAATATTAAAATGACTTTACATTCATATATTTAGTAGAATAAAAACTTCATTATTTACATTTGTGACAAAAGTTTATTATTTTTTTAAACTGAAAACCAAAATCTTAATTTAAAATCACAGCGGCATAAGTGTTAAAAAGAATCGAGGTTGACTTTTAAAGAAAAAAAACAAGAGTTGAACCAGAATCTTTAAGAAAAAACAAGAGTTGAACCAGAATTTTTACACAACAAAAAATGAACAATAAATCGACTTGCATTGAAGGGAACATTTTGAAAAAAAAATTATAAACACAAGATAAGATTTCAATTACATTTATTTTAAACAAAAATAAGATCTATTTTTTATAAATTTGTAATCTTTTAAAAAAATAGAATTGGTAGAGACGCTTATGAAATAGGTGAACATTTTTTATACAAGGTATTCCAAAGAATAGGATAGAAAGATTATAATTTGATCAAGTTGCAAACATTAACATAAGATCGGGTTTATTAAATTTGATTCAGCTATTCCATAGTCTATCCTATTAATGTTTCCAACAAAACTTTCTTCAAAAATTGGTCATCACTGTCAAAATTTTCTCAACGTTTCTTTAAAGGACTTGGAAAAGTCTTACAACAAAAGAATCACAAAAATTCGGCAACGGTGACGACCATTCGTGACCCGAAGGCACTTTTGAAAGTAGTTTTGTGGTGGGTTAAAATTCTATTTACCAAGTTCATCATTTCATAAAACTCTTTATTTTTTTTAAACTTTTTCATTTAAGGAAAAATATTTATCGGCAGTTTAAAATATCTAAACACTTGTGTATATAAAATTTAAAGATTTTTAACCATATAAAATTTAGGAATGAATAACCTTGGGCTAATATAGATATTTAAAAGCTACATACAATATATTTATATATACGCCTGTCCTTATGGTGCACTATGATAATTGGTGAAGAATGAATGATGACGAAGCATGGGAAAATGAGAATGACAATTCAATACCTTAGAAACGAGGAAGACAGCTTACTGTTATATACACAATTCATGTCACTTGCAACTCATCCATTAGCCCAGAGCATCTTTCTTTCAAATTCATTAGTCAAACTAAACAAAAGATTCTCTATTCCAGAAGAATATAGATTATATATTCACGAACATTTTACACACACTAAAGCAACCGCTGAATGTTTAGTTCAGTATGATTATGAAAATTATCAATTTTTAAATTGTTTTAAGGCTTCTAAATTTTCAGAAACAAATTGAAATGATGAAATGAATTTTTCACATATTCGGCACTATAACAGATGTTGTTCAGCACCAGAATATTTTCAGATCTAACAATGACAATTTGAATCAAATTTTCAGCGACACTTTTCAGAGCAATGGTGAGAAGGTCTCGTGGAATGGAAGATGCTCTGGGAAAACAGATGCACCCTTATGCCACTGTTATTCCTCTCAATATCAAACCTCATCACTGGCCAGGAATGTTTTTGCGAAAGTTTCGATCGTTTATACAAGAACGCCACAAAACGACGTTTACATCTACCAAATCGAGTTTCACGGGGAAATATTCAAAATACTCTGTTGAGGGTTATATGAACATAGAATATTTTGAGTACTTGGTAACAATAGCCGAGTGGTGAAGAGTATACATATAAGAATGTAATGGTTGTTCCTTTTTGATCTTTTGAGTGTTTCTCGACAGTTAATCTAATTTCAATTCTAACAAATGTTAAATTCTTGTTTTTAGCCCATTTTAATAAATAGGCAAAATGAACTTTAAAAATTAATGTAAATTCCAGAGAGAATTGGTTCGAGCAAGTACGTTGTCCAGTCTCATACAAAGGAATCTAACAATGTAAGAAAACCTATGCAAATTATTAATCATAATAAGGCTTTATCAACAATTGCAAGAGGCACCATGAGAACCCGAGTAGTAGCTCTTTAATTTCAAAGATGACATTGTGGAAACCAAACATTCGTACATACAAAACTTTGTCCAGCCAATTCTCAGAGCAATTTACAAACTAATGAAATTAAAAACTAACATTTTGAGCACACAAACATGAATTAAAATAGTGACAATGTATGCAAATCATATTAAAAAAGATTAAAAACATTTCTGTATGGTAAAGAAAAAATGCATCACTATCATTTATAATGTACAATTCATTTATCATTAGACCTAAAACTGTACAAGCAGCAATTGAACTTCCAAGTGTTTCACACACAACAATCGGTTTAACTATACATTATTTCGTTGTGTCACAATTCCAAGTTCAAAGGCTGAAGGGGAGCTTTAAAAACAACAACCAGACAATGGCGATCCCAATTCAAGATGGAGATGACAATCGCGTTCGGACAACCGACACCAAAACGGTCTTGAATTGGGTTGCCAGCGAACTTAAAGAGTATTTCACAATTATGTCCATTTTAGTGCTTTAGTACATTTAGTACTTTTTTTAGTCCATTTTAGTACTTCTAGTACTTTGAACACATTCACACATCAGTGTTTTTCTTCCGCTCTTCCACGACAGAGTCGTCGTATCTGCTGGGATCCATGTTGCCGTTGCCATTGGCGACTGTTGCCACGTCCGTCCTGCCGTTGACATGGTCCGTGGATGCCTTGACGGCATCGTTAGAGTTGCCCAGGCTACCGTGCTCAGGGTCCTGGATATAGGCTTTGCTTTCTGCCCTGGTCGCTGTGGGAGGAAACCGGTCGGAGCGTTAGTCAGGCAAGTGGGTGGGAGGCAAATTTATTTCAAATATTTATTTATTTCAAATTGGGAGCAATTTATATCAATATTTCATCGAGTAGGACTGCTATTAATCGTCAATCAATTCGGGAGGGCAAAATTTAGTCAAAACTTGTGGCAAAAATATATATAAATAAAATTATTTACACACATTTTCAGTTAGTATTAAAAAGGAAAAGTTATTTCATTGATTAAATCAAAACTTTGGGGACCAATCTAACAAGAACGCTAAAGGAAGAAAACGTTTCTTTAAGCAATGCGTAAAATAATAAGACCAGCACCGTATCATTCAGCCGAAAAAAATGGGGAACTGAAATAAAGCTTTGCCTTACAAGCACTTGCCTGTCTCCCCAAATGCCTCTACAGTTCCTTCTAGAAAAAATTGCCGAGAAAAGCTATTCACATCAAAGAAAAAAATCACTATCGGAAGGTTGAAGAACACAATTGAGGTGTCTACTGCAATTTTACAACAATCATTCATGCACAGGTTTAACATGCAAAAACTAAACTTTTTTTGGCCCTTTTCTCCATTTTCCAGGAAAAATGGTGACCAAAAACTGGTGCTATATTAAATAAATCAAAAGTGTAAGAGTTTTCGTTGCAGGCAGAAGATGATGAAAAATCAGAACTACATTTGTGTAAAGACGGAAAATCGGTACTCACCAAAACAGTACATTTGATTATATTTGGCATAGCCTGCCACCAGCATGATGAAGACTATGAAAATGACAACGATGATGATGCCGGCAACCGCACCTCCACTCAAGGCATCTGAAACAAGAAGCAAAACTTTAGTACAAAAAATAAAAAAAATTTACTAGTATTCCATACATAAATGACATTTTAAAGAAAATATTTCAAAACAATCGGAACATAAAATAATTCCAACTCATTCAGTTGTTACAGCGACTCATTCATCAATCAAACCAAAATATAAAATTAATTTAGTTAGAAAATAAATTAGGCTTTTTCATGATGTACACAAGAACTATTGATACTTTTGAACATTCAAACATGTCTTAGCATATTTTGATGAGGTTATCACAAATAATTACAATCAATTATAAAAAGTCTGCTCAAGTTATGAACAAAACCAAAAAGAAAAATTCAATAGAATTTAACATTATAGAAATAAATTATTACCTATAAATGGTAACATTAAATGATCCTAATTATTGTTTCATTAGACTGGTGTTGAAAAAAAATCTTAAGAATGCTCATAAATAATCAAACGTTCTTTATTACTTAAGAAATCAAGATCTATTAAGGTTTAGGATACAAGATTTTAGGGGAATTAGGAATTGCTTAAAGTAAGCAGCTACCATTCTCTGGAAAATCAAGGCTCATGATTTAGTTCTGGACAAAGACCAACTAACTGGAGATAAATATTCTTGAATGATGCTGGGAGCAATTGTCATGTCAACAACTATGCATCAGACATTCAAGAAAGTTCAAGGTTATCAGAATAATTTGGCAAGTTAGAAATGTTGGTACTTTGAATCTGTCGACAGTTTAAAAAACTAATTCAACTAAATTATATTATTTAAGAACCCACAAAGCATAGGGAGTAAACTGACAATATACTGTGGGTATAATTTGACCAAATTCAATGAAAAGATAAGAATACAATTTGGAAGATAGCAGATCATTAAAACAAAGTTAAAAAGAATAAAATTACTGTTACAATTACAAAATGCGACGTTATTTTAAATTTTCATACAAACTTAACTATACATGAATTGGAGATCGCTAAACTTAGCACGCTAATTTTAATACAGTTAGAGAATATGGGGATAAGAAATTTAAAAAGAGTAAAACGATTGACTATCCCTACTAACATGGTACAAGTCCATGAAAACTTCCTAGATTTAGCTTAGAAATACATAGTCATAGAATGCAAAACTACAGGGTGAACAATAAAGACTTACAACAATCTCTCTGGTAGATGATAATGACTGCATGCATAGGTTGAAACATGCAAGTATTATAGTAAAGACAAAATGATAATGATGATGGTAACATTTTTAATATTTACAGCCTGTGAGGAAAAATTAATTTACATTTAAAATAAAAATTCCGCCACTCCTACATGTGAAAACTCCATTTACCGCCACAACCCTCAAGGAAAAGTTTCTTTTTGGGGATCGATGATACATTTTGTAATCATTTACAGTATTTAAAGCATTAAAAGATCATTTAAAGATTTTATAACAATCAGAAGCTTCAGTTTTAGGGTTTGAGTTTAGTAAAGAATGAATAAATAAATAAATGGGCATATGCCCAGCACTGCACCCTGTGGGTATTCAGCTCAAGTTTAGAAAAGAAGTCCGACACAAGAACATTGAAATCACAGTGTTACAAATTTCGAAGGAGAAGGCCGTGATAATCGGAAATTACTCTGAAAAATGTTAGTATACATGCTTAAAAATCATTTTACCATAACCAAGGTGCATCAAAGGAAGGAAAATTTCTAACCAGCGTGTCAATTGAAAACCAAAAACAATGCAGGACTTAAATTTATTCTATTGTTAGTATTTGTTGGCGTTCCTTCATTCAGTCGCTACGGAAAGAAGAAAGTATCTAACAATTGTGAAAATACTTTTCAAATGTAGAATCACTTTCAAATGTTAATGTTGAAATGACGGAAGAAATTATTAGCAGCAAGACAAGTACACTAAAAATTCTTTCCATGGCACATGGCAACGCAATCAAAGAAGTTCTACGTCCTACAACAGGAGAGCATGAAGGCGAAAGAGGGAGAATAGAATCTCGGAAGAGAATTAGATCAAGTCACGAACAAAGGTGCAACGCGTTATCCTCTGCTCGGTATAACCGACCGCCACCTACGGATCTGGTCCGGCCTGCAGCACACTTACTTGAGTCACTCTCACTGTCGGAGAATTCCGAACCATTATCAGATATAATGCTCATGATTTCAGTGTTGTCTGAGCCTGAATCATCATCTAAGGGAAGATAAAACACGCAGGAGTGTTACAACAACTCGAAAAGTAAACATTTTAATTGATAGTTAACTTACTGTTACTCAGGATGCCAATTTAATGACTGAAAGATCAATGGTAATCCCAACATAAAAAAAGCTATACTTAATCAACTAAAAGGCTATTTAAAAAACATTTAAAATTAAGAAAAACTTTAAAAACATATTTCAATTGAAAAATTTAATACAGTTCTTTAAAAACAATATAAGAAATACATTGTAAATGTATTAAAATTAGTCCTATTACTACACAAAAGTTAGTATTGTTATTGCCTACAGTGAATATACAAGAAAAATAAGACTTCAATGAAAATATTTGAAGTACCCCAAAAACGAGCAGTCGAGTAAAAAAAGTCATTAGGAAAGATGGAATCCAAATCTTACAATTACAACCAAAAATAGACTGAATTAAAAAACAATAAATCTTTTGTTTCGAAGAATAACTTTTCAACAAAACATGTATACAATTGAACGGAGTTAAGCTAATCAAATTGGTAAGGGTTAATTTTCTAAAACCACAAGATTAGATCCAATGGCATTAGTCTAGCTCTACAATTGCCTAGAACTGGACAACTTACTTGTAGAATTGGTTTCGGTAATATTTATATTTACGATATCGGATGAATTTGTTAAATCTTCGGGATCTATTGAAATGACTGGCAAACTTTCGTCATCTAGGAAGTTACGAAATATTTAGTAAAATCTTATGGGCAAAGCTACCATGATGCACGAGAATATATTTGGAATTTTTAATGTAATATCTGTAATAGTGCTGCCCTTTTTAGATGTAATCCTTGACAGTTTAATATTATTCCTGGGTGATTAAATAAAAATATCTTTTACCCCCAATGCAAAGAAAAAAAGACCTGGATTTCCATTAGCTTATCTTTAAAATTTAAAAATACTCCAATAAGATTGGAAAAAAAAAACTTTTATTCTAAATTTAACTTATAAATGTGCTTGGTTTAGAAATGCTGAAAGGTGATGAGAAACTGACAAAAAATTTAATTTAAAAACAAAATAAAAAAAACTGTAACCTTAAGGCATAAAAATCTTGTGATTACCTTTAAATGGACGATCGATTGAACGTCTCATGCAGTTCACAATTGATAGACAAGATGCATTAACCCAAAATTAACCTTGGAAGAGAGAGAGACTCGAATCGTCTCGGGAAGGATGCTAAATGTTAGTCAATGAATACAGCAAATTAGGGCATAGCCTGACTGGGCCATCGGTTCGTTAACGCGTTAGTTGTACTGATGGTTAATTAGGTTTAGTTTTTATTAATGATTTATCGATATGGTTCTGGAATCTAGGAGAGCTTTGACTTAATATAAAATGGAGGAAGAAGGTTGTGCGGAAAATGGATGAGTAATCCACTTTTAATTGGTCCTAAATTATTGCAAAAAAACAATTTGTAAGTAATTGGTTCACTATCTTCACCACTGGTCTAGAATAATTATGTTCATCCACATTTTTTGGTTAAATAATTGTTCAAGTTAACAAAAAGAATCCGGAATCTGAATGTTTCAACTTTTCATGGTTTCAAACTCAAGATTTATTTAGAACATTTACACTTTACCTTTGTTTTACAGATCTCATCAATAAAACACACAATCAGTAGAGCATCTGACATTCATAAGGCATCATTTACATTTATTGTAAAGCAACATTGTTCTCTTTTATAAAACTGAATGCTATGAGGCAGATGATCTGTACATTAATAAATCAAGTATTCACAACTATGAATGATTTTGGTAAAGTTCGTACTTCAGCATAAGAAAGTTTTCTAAAATTATTAAAAAAAAAAATTCTTTTGTTAAACATTTCATTTATTATGATTAAGTTATAAAATGAAATTAGTTGAAACAAATATAACAAGTTGTACTGAAAAACATTTATAGAAAAAAAGACTTAGCTAAGCAAATAATAATTTTTAATGAAGTTATAGAATGTTTTCATTAATTACGAATTCTTGGGCTATTAAATAAGAAATTTTATTGTTAAAATTCAATTTTGAAGTTCAAAAACAATTTACCAAAATTTTGATTAGTATCATAATGTGCATTACCTTTATTCAAAGCAAATGCATTAATTTTTATAATCAACTATAAACATTTTTTATTCTATATATTTATATTGTAGGAACATATTTAGAGATTTCAGAGAAGTCCGAATCTAAACAAATAATCCATACTTAATTTCACAAGAGGTTAAATAGAAAGCTGAATAGAAAAATAATATTAACAACCACTTAACATGTAAACAACTCCTAAACATAAATAACTGATCCACATTTAAACACTGTACACAATTTAATATTTGTATAATTAAGCCACGTCTAGTCTAACACAAGTGCAACTAGACTAACGAATTGTCTATGCCTAGAAATGTTTAAAAAATAAATGTGCATGCAGTGTGTCAACTTCAAACCAACTGACCTCTTGGAGCCTCGTCCATCGAGAGCATGACCTTGTAGTCAGTCGTTCCCAGATCGTTTTCTACAGTCAGGCTGAACTTCCTCATAGAATCCTGTTCGGTGAACCCGTTTATGTGCAGACCAGCCTTGTATTCACCACTTGGCAATTTCTGAGGAAAATGTTTGGTTAGGACTTTTACCATTGTACAACACTGACCAATTTGTATGCAACCTAGAACCTTAATTAGTCAATTCTTAGTCGCTTTTGGTGCACCTAAATGAACTTCCAATAAATACAGAACAAGAAGTATGGGAGAATTCTTTACTTTTTAACAAATCTATTTGATGGATGGAGGGAGAGGGGTTGTCTTACAACCATATGATATTGAAGGTCTTTTTAAAAACCAAATACTCAAGATCTTCTTGAATATTTTCAAAAAATTCATTTCACTTTGATTTTACTCACATCTTGAGTAATACAGAACAAAGATCAAAAATAAATAATCATAGGCAACAAATCAACCGAACAACATTGTCATTTAACATAATTGAGTTAAGCCCAACATTAAAAACTAACAATGGATAAGGTAGGAACTATCAGATTAATTGTATTTATGGAAGGCTTAATATTACACCAATTCCACAGCAGTTTAACCTCTACAATACAGCGTATAAATTTTAAAGCACAAACGGTAAATAAAATAGACAAGAATTCAAGGATTAATCCTTACCATGAGTTCTTCAGCAGTGTATCTTCCTTCCTCATCTAAGCCAGGAACAGGGATGGTGTACACTAGGTTGTCGTAATCTTCTCCATACTTCCACAAGAGTGATTTTGGTGGAGGATTTGCGGAGAAATTGATGATGATGTCGTACGGAGTGCCAGGTTTGATTTCGTAGAATGTGATTGGATCTTGAGGGACTGGTGCAACTAAGGATTAAAAAGAAACTTTAGAATAAATTTCCAAAACATATGAAGAAAGATTTTTAAAGATAGAAACATGGATGTAACCATAAGCAACTAAACTATGAATTGAAACAACCAAATTGAATTTTAGGAATTTTTTTTAATTATTATAAATGCAAGTTGTTTGGACTTACATTTGACATTGACAGTGACAAGTGCAGACAGTGGTTCATCCAGGGTGTGATGTGCCACACTGCAGATCAATCTTCTGTTGTTATCTGTAGGTTGGAATCTTCTTGTAAGCGAGGATATAGTTTTGTAAGTTCCCTGTAATGGAAAATAGTCAATAACAAATAATTTATCCAATAAACCAATTAGCACATAACAAAAAGAACCATTTTTTTTTTTTAGTAAATCTTGCTTAATTTCTTCAGTGTTCTTTGAATGGTTTTACTTGTTCAGTTATTTTTTCTCGCCATTCAAATTTGACATTGTATAGCAAAAGAGCGAATTCTACTGATCCAAACATTATGACTGGCAACAACAATGGGAAGATGCTTTCACATTTGAAGTTCTTATTGCCAAAAAAGGCATGTTTGAGCAAAATTTTGATTTGATTCTAGCATCCTGAACAAAAAGTTTGAACTCACCTTCTTATCAATGAGCGAGCTCTCGCTTCTGGCATTCTGAGTAAGATCATCTCCATCCAAATACCAGTTAATAGTTGCTTGTGGTCTAGCCTCACCAACCAGGCAAGTGACGGTCTGTTCAGATTGGGTATCAACTATGTACGGGTTCTTCACTTCAAGTACGGGCGGTTGTGGTGTTACTAAAAAATGGAAAACAAATTAATGATTTATCCTATGGAAGATTAGACTAAATACAATAAAGACTAATTCTTTTAAAAAGAAATTCATTTTCATTTTACTTCAGATTATCAAAACTATTTTGCATAACATTTCAGTATGAACAACCAATAAGAAATGTAGGAACAAAAGCAAAATATTTAGGCACATGCCGAGGCCTCCATCTTCTTTGTCGAGGAGGGAGTGTGATCAACAACTGAACAGTTTTATTTTGTGATCAAACTACAACCAGTCTTCTTTGAAGCAGTGTACCATAGTATGATTTTAATTTTTTTGAAGACCTCCATATTACGGTTTTTAAGTTTGTTGCAGAAAGGCACATCTTCCTAGATTTTTCCAGTTTAAGACAAAAACATGAGGGAAGAAAGGAAAATAAAACATTGTGTTGAAGGTTTGTCAAGAAAACTTAAGACTTACTCGTAACAACAACGTTTTTAGTCTTGACCAGAGCACTGCCGACGACAAATATGTTGCACTTCCACTCGCCATGGTCGTTCGTGTTCACCGACTCCAGTACGATGCCACACTCGTTGCCCACCAGGCTGGAGGGGATGTTCATGCCATTCAGCAGATTTGCATGCACGTCTTCCACCTGGAACTTTTCATCGCCCTTCTCCCAGTAGCAATATCTGAACTGTCCAGAGACGCCGCATTGCAACTCCAATCGCTGACCAGGATTCACTATCACCTCCTGATCATCAAACAACACTACAATGTCCGAGGTTTGCACCCCTTCTGTAGACAAATCTTGAGCATTAAGAGTATTTATATTAGTAATTAAGGCTAATATAGCCAAAATATTAGATATGTTTATTCCAAACATGACTTCGATTACCACTAAATAAAAAAATTTTACACTGAAATTATTCACTTTATTTTCCAAAAATAAATAAATTCAATGTAATACTATGTAAATAACTGGTTGTCGTGAAAACTTAAAATCAAGCAAGAACCAGTTGATAAGCAAGAAGAGTGGTTGGATGCCACGACTGTTAAAATCAAGCAAGAACCAGTTGATAAGCAAGAAGAGTGGTTGGATGCCATGTGTTGGAGGCCATGCCACATGTTGGAGGCATGCCACGTGTAGAAACATTATAATCATCTACAAAAATAACTAGAAACATTAACATCTTCTACAAAAATAACTCCAATCTTGTCCAATATGTGGTGAAAAAAATCAAGAATGGCACAACATCTGAAAATGCATGGTATCAGTGATGAAGACCGAAAAAATCTACTGTATGTAATGAAAAGTAAGAGCTGCAGAAAATCAACAAGGTAAAGGCTGCAGTAGAAAAGTGTGTAGCTTATCTCCCTGCAATAGCAAGTTGAGTTTTGTAAGGCTCGACCACCATCTGCGGTATGTACATAAACTTAACATTGACGATGAAGTTTATATCAATTTGGTAAAAACCAAAAATAAGCAGACTATGCCACATGAACCACCATTAACAAAAGCAAAAGTTGAAAACATAATGGAAAGGTTCAGTCAGTGGCTCCAACATCCTCGTGGAGGAATGTTAAAAAAAGAATTCTAAAGACCAAATGTACAAAGTACAACAAGTACTCCTGGAAACAAAATGCCAAGATCCAACCGAAGTTTTCGAAGAATCCTTTGTAAATGAATTAGAAAAATGCGTTTTTAATGAAACCACTAACCACAGAGCAAGTAGTAAAACTGCTTACCTAAGCAGTTTTACAAAATACATTTCATTTCTTGTTAAAGAATTCAAAGTGAGTAATGAAAAAAAAAACTTTACAGGAATCCATTCTTCACTGGAAACGACTGCTAGGGAAAATGGACAAAAAAGAAAGAAAGTAAAATAAATGTGCCAACGGAAGATGTATTTAAATTCGAAAACTCTGAAAAAGTGAAGGAGGGTGTTGGCATTGAACATGCCACTCAACCATATTCAAATGACCAAAAAGTTATATTCTGATGTCAGAAATTACATGATTTTGTCTCTAATATTTAAAGGTGCATGCAGGGCTGGAGTGCTCAAAAAATACCCATTTTTTTTGGAATTTTGACCAATGGGTCAAAAGTTACGGGCAAGTGTTGAACTCGCACTTGACCGAAGGCTGTGAAAATCTCATAAAACTGTCATTTTTTCAGGGCCAGTGATGACGATGACGATATCCCCTGATTTAAAGATTATTATTAGTGGATTACTAGTGAAAATAAATTGTTTTACCATCTATTATGTATTTAGCATACGAGTTATAACACTTTAGTATCATTAAACCATTCTTTTATTTTGTTTGCCTAAATCACTTGGCAAGAACAAATTCAATTTATTTAGTCTACCAGTTCTCAAATTCTTGCATACCTAGCTATAGATGACATGTAATGAAAATTATTTGGATCGACAATAGCATAGGTGAGGCAATGTCTAGTAGTTGTATGTGGGTTGCCTCACTTGTCTTATTGTCGAGACAATTTTGTATAAATGGCTATGCACAAGTTTTTTATTTTTAATCATTGAACAATATGTGTAGTATGTGTGCAAAATATAAATTTATTGTATTTTTTTTCAATTAGTTTAATTTGCCCTACCAACAGTTACACACATTTTATTGGAACGCATTTTTGTATCTAAGACAATGAGAAAAATACTGCTCCATTGATAACTAATGAGTAAAGTTTAATGAATGAAATATAGAAAGCAAAGTAATTTCCTAATTGTTTCCTACACAGAACAGCGCCCCTTTCATCTGTAGCTAATATGCTGTATAGTATTGTACAATAATAAACAAACAAAATAAATGTCTTCCACTACTATAGTAAATTGTCTTTGGACATGTTTTTCATAATTTGATTTCCCTGCTTTCGTTATTTCACATAATGGACTGTATGCTTGTCAACGAGTTTTTTATGTTAGGTTCCAGGAGATAAACAACTTAATGTATCTACGAAACTTGCAGGTGTGCAAGGATAACCTCACATAACCATTCTTTTTGAGGATACTGAAGGTTCCATTTGTCGATACACACTTGGTCAGTGGCAGGATCATTGGTGCAGTCTCACCACTAATGCCAAATCCATCTCAATGTATTCCATTGGCCTACACATGACCACCTTCCAAGACGTGCTACTGTTGTTCTGACAAGGTTGTGAATAAGGCACACAAGGATGACTCGTGACTTTCTCCTATGTTCATAAGTCGATCGTGTAGGTCACGTTTTAACAGCTTGTGCAGCCTACTTTGATGAGAGCACAATTTGGCTTGGCTAGACTATCTCTAATGAGGCTTTTAAATTATGCGTCTCAATCCTAGATTTAGTTGGGTTTTTGAAACCTGTTAACTGTTCTATCAGTTTTAATTTGTATCAAGTTTCAAAAATGTAAGCATTCCAGGATTGATAATGGAGGAATTTACACGTTTGGAGTTTACTAATGTTTTTTTATTAAATTGTCAACTATTACCTAACTTATGTTCTTCTAAAGATCAAAAGGTGCTACATATATATATATTTTAAACTGTTTTCATTGACATAGGACCATTACCATCTGTCCAAGATGATAATGATCCAATTGCTGTCAGTCCATATCGTTATCTGTGAATTCACGATTGAGTGTTCTCCTTCGCGTTGTTTTGACTGCAAGTCAATTTGAATTAGTATTACTTGACCAAATGAATTGAAGAAATTGTGTGGCTTTCTGTTATTAGATATTAAATCAGTTCCAAATTAATTGAACAAATTGTATGGCTTTCTGCCTTACTAATTGTGTTATTAGATGTTAAATCAGCTCCAAATGTAATTGTATGTTATCTGTTTAATGCACTGATCTGTCTGTCTGTATATTAATGGATGGGTAGTATCGGACTTTTCCTCCAATTTTCTTATTCTGCTTATTTTTTATCAGCTGTTTTTAGAAACAACACTCTCTCAATTTTAAGTAAGTTCCGCTTTATGTCCATTAATACATATATATGAACTTGTATGTAATGCTAAACATTAATTTTGTGTTACAAGACGAAAACTAATTTTTTTTGTTCAAGTCTCCTCTAAACTAGATATAATGAGACTTCGATTGATGTAATGACTGTATTCACCCACCTATATTAATTTAATTAACACTTACCCTCTGAAACATTATTTCTTATATTTTTTACTTTGCATTAAGCCTGTTGGAATAAGCAACTTCAGCACAGGAAAACATTTGAATGTAGTTAAATGAACAAAATTACATTTCAGACATTGGAAACACATTGAGAGATCTGAAAATATGGGTGTAGAAAAAAATAAGCACCTCTGGTGGTATTTTAATGCAACCCTATCTAGCTTAGTGCCCTTCCAATCCAGGGGTTTAATGCAGTTACTGGATTTAATATTCGAATACCTCAAATTCTACTTAACTGTTTTTGGTACAATTCCAAATAAAATGTTTAAAGAATTCTGTCAAACATATATTTTAGTAACATCTCTGATAGAATTATCCACCATAACCTAAAACATTTCATTCCTACAAACTCACTACTGTAAATTGGACATGGTATAGTTAAGAGTTGATGCAGGTCCCTTTAAAGTTGTTATTTCATCAACTAACACTTCACTAGGGTAAATGCATGATTAATCGGTTTATTAAGCACCCTGTTCAAGAAAAAAAAATCACAAAACTTTGATCTTTTTAGTTCATTATGATCTTTATCATTTTACCTTTAAGAAGAGATATACCATATTTAAGCCTAACTTGTTAGACCCGCCTGGTCCGTTCCAGACCCGGCCCGGATCCGCCTTGCTGTCTGGGTTATGTATCAAGCTCGTTTTACGCAGCTTTTCTTGGAAGACTGCCAAAAAATATTTTTCTATTTTGAAAAGAACATTAGGTTTTGATAGTATTAAAATTTTTATTTCATAAAAAATAAATATAGTTCACTTAATTGCAAGCTATTTTGAAATGAAACACCTATAAATAAATTACTATCCTTAACGAATAGTATTCGTAACTAAGATCGAGCTCACTTTTATTATGATAAAATGACTTTGTTGTAATATGAAATCATTCCCATAGGGCATAGAAGGACATCTAACATATTTAATAGTTGGCCATAGATAGCCAATTTTAAAAGCAAACAGTAAATTTGGAAAATATAGAATCGAGCTAGTGGTTGTATGCAAATGCAAAACGTTTCACATGCAAATTTTTATCAAAACACATTCATTTTCTTGCATGCGGATTTTGAATGCAGAATTATCGATGTGGTGGATATTTCATCAGAATTCCATGATTAAAACTTGAAAAAAGAAGCTTGCTTCAACAGGTTGTCAAAAAAAACACTTTTTTGACAACCTGTTCAAGGTAGCTTCTTTTTGGGCATCTGCCAAGTGTCCAGAAGCTGGGAATATCAGATGACAAAATTTCAGCAAGACAATGCTAAAGTCACTAAAAAATGGCTGACTGATAATTCAATTGTTGTGATGTTTTGGTCTGGCCAAGGCCCAGATTTAAATCACATCAAGAATATTTGGGCCATTATATCTCGTGCATTGGCTGTAAAAACCTTTAACAACTAGTAATCCACGAACCGGACGGTTCAAATGTCTCGCGATGATTCCATTCAGTAAATTTAAAAAAATTTATCTCCACAAATGTCAAATCAAAAATGGTGTTACAAAGTGAGATAACATCATTTTAGAGAAAAATCCTCTCAGACTATGTGTACTTCATTTCCAATCCATTGATGCATAAGTAAAAACAAAAACAAAAAAGTTTTGTTAAAAATATTTGTTATTTTGTTGAAAAAATGTAGATAAAAGTGAAAAAATCAAATAAAAATACCTTGTAATATTCTAAAACCAATAACTAAGCCTATATGAAAAGAAATAATAATAGTATAGGTGATATATAACCATTCAAGTCTTTGTCTAACGACGAGGACGACAACGACATCGGAGTTGCTACGCCTATGTAGAGCTTTGCTACGCACGCTCAAAAAAACGGAAAAACTTTTATGCCTTCAGTTAGTTTTCAGTTGCAGCAGTTTCTTGACCAACTTATTCCTTACAACAATTCTAGAAATTAAACTGAAGCAAAAAATCATTTTATGCCAATTTTTTTGTGGCAAACGCCTTTGTCAAACTAGTAATCCACGAACCGGACGGTTCAAATGTCTCGCGATGATTCA
>JARUHE010277296.1:0-12802 GCA_031471125.1 Archaeomysis grebnitzkii | reverse complement strand
TTATTGTACAGATTTATGCACATTTTTGCATAGTATGCGATCTTAGTAACACATTTACATAATTTAAAACGTTTTTACACCTTGTGGTTATAAATAAGACGTCTTTAGGCCAGGAACCATAGGAGATGGTCCCGGGAACCACTAAGTGGTTCCTAGTGGTTCCGGGAACCATCTGTTGAGAAACACTGGTTTATAGCAATAACAGATTAATAAAATGCGTAAGAGATGAACTGAGTTTGAAAATTGACACATCTAGCTCACGTAGATTGTCTCATTTAATATAAAAAACATTCCTCTTGGCATCTAAAATTTTTAATATAAGATAAAAAAAATCTAAAATCTAAAAGGAGAAAAATTTAAAATCTAAAATCTAACACCTTCAATGTAAAATATATAAGTCTAAAAGTTTAGAATCCTCAATAAAAAAGAAGACTAAATTGGAAGTCTTTAAATTAAAATAAAAAAACGACAATTTTTATTGTGAAATCTGAAACTCTGAAATGTCTGATATGAAAAAGAACTCACTTGACACGAGTCTTTGCCGGCAGTGAATGCGCAGATCATATTGGCCGTCAAGGTGTAATTTTTTTCGCATTGTGTGGCGGTGATCATGTCTATGGCAACTTCTCTAAGTTTGTCCTCTGGTTTACCGTTACCTGTCGGAAAAAAGTATGTGCTAGCTGGTCAAGTCTTTAGCACTGGTCTGTCCGGTAAAGTGTGTGAACAGTTATGTGTGATAAGAAGTTCGTGGATAGAAATCAAAAAATTCTACACTGGTATCACTAAAGATTTTTTATTAAATAAACATTTACTTATTATAGGCTATAGCATACATTTTATAAACAAATTGAAATTCATGGTTAAGCGAGATTTTTATTTGAATGTTTAGAGAAAGGCTTATTTAAAACAAATGAAATAACAGAGGAGATTCTAAGGTAGAATGCCTGAAGGACATTTTTGTCTAAAATTTATACTATTTTAAATAACAGACTTTTTAGAAGTTTTTAGACAGCTAATTTATCATCAAATTTATAATTAAACAAATTTTTTAAAGGTTTAGAGATATTTGTATTACAAACAAATAAAAGAAAGGTGTTAATATAATAATATAAAGAATTGTGTTAAAAATAAAACAACTTTAGAAACACACAGCGTTTAATGCGTAGCATTTGCTCGTACTTGTTTTTAGATACTGGTGTATTTGAAATTAATTGGCAATAGCACAAGTGATGTGACTCACGTTCAAATAACATCGAATTTACTTCACTTGTGCTATTGTTGATCCATATATACCAAATGAGCATGCGTGTTGCTTAAACCATGCTAGCATGATCAAGATAATAAAAGTTACCTCTTGTGTTATTAAGATGTGTTTGAAATACGCAGCTTCAGTAAATGACTTCTGATTGTGGTTGTTATTAATATAATAGTATATAGAATTGTATTAAAAAATTACACAATTTTAGAAACCTTTTTAACATACTTTCAATGTGTATCATTTACTCGTGCTTGTTCTAGAATATTTCGAAGTAATAGAATGCCTGTTATTTTCACTTAATATAATTATCATAATTTTCTCCAAGAATTTCAATACTAATTTGCAAGACGCATTATAATTCATTGTGAAATGACATGTAGCAAACGAGCTATATAGATTAATCTGTATGTGTTCGAACCAACTGATTGGATGCATTTTAGTTTTATTTATAAAAATTTCTTAAATTTATCAAACAAATAACTATTGGGTGTATATACATTAACCTATAACAATATATTAATGATACAGATATTTTACAAAATTAATAATGTTAATTTCCAAAATCACTAGCTACGAAGTTCAAAGCTTTAGACCGCACGTTGAAACCACTGATCTATATACTATATATATATATCAGTGGTATAAAGATATTTGCTATTTGTTCACACGTATTCAATTATTGCCAGTCAACTCAAGAAATATAGTTCAAAAAACCTCAAAAAATGTATTTAAATATAATTATTTAAAGAAAAATAATTTCATTTTGACCTTAAAAGTATTTTTAACACTGAAAACAAATTGGTGTATTGTAAATTTATATAGTAAGTCCTAAACACATTTTATCTGTCTATAATGATTTGAGCATTAAATTTTAATTTAGTACAATTAAATTTCACATAAATATACTTTTTAGCTGATTAAAATTGTAAATTATGTACTTAGTTTGTGCCCTAAAAAAGTTTATAAGAATAGTTTATCATTTTCTACAACAGAGTTGCTATTTTCACACTCTAAAACTATGAAAAAAGCATGAGGCGTTCTGCATTGGTCACACCTCCACGAAATTAGTATAATCAAAAGAGCATTATTTTAGCAAAGGGGCTAAAGCCATGGTTAAACCATGGGGATTGCCCTAAAGCCTATTAAAATACCAATACCAATACCCCACCAAAAAAGCATGATTTAACCTGTTTTTTTAATGGGGCTTGTTGGCTGGGTAATTACCAGAAACAGTGTCGCCCCATCCGCTGACCACGCACTTTCCAGTCTCCTTTGTGTTGGCTGCCGTCGCCAAGCAGATCGGTTTAATGGCTGCTGAATACGTCAACTTTTCTGGCAGTTTGAGAAGTGCGACATCATTGTCCTGAAAAGTAATTTTATAATAGTTGTGTGTAATTATTTTCATTTTATAGAGGACGTTCGTTTTTTATCGGGTTTGACCGTTTTTAAGTTTTTTTTTGCAGAAAAAGGCCACTTCGAGCTAATTTTTGGCTTAAAGAGGACGAAAAAAAATCTCAAAGGCAAAAAACTGGTTTTCAGCGCTATGGTTCCAACTATGGCTTTATTACGGTCGCCAGATCCGGGCCAGCCTATGTTTGCAGAACGGGCCAGATATGGGTCATATCTGGTAGCCGGTCTAATGCCATGCTGTTGCCGTGTTTGCCGAAATAGAACCATGATTTGGTAGTTTTTCAATTCTATTAATTGGTTTCAGCCATACTCATGCCAGCTCAGCCATATTGAAACCAGCAACAAGCCATATCTCAGCCAAATTGCAAACAGTGTTGGGCCTACCTTCAGCCAGTTTGGAGCCACATTGCAAATAGTGTTGACCTATTTTCCGACAGCTTTGATCCATGTTAATTCCGTATCACAACCAGTGGTGGACCATACTTAGTCAGTTTAAATCTCCATTTAACTATTTAGATACTGCATATTATGACCAGGCTTGGTAACATGAAAAACATTTTAGGAAATCTAAAATACAGTATACCAAATACAAATAATTGTGAAGAAGTTTTGAATGTACAATTATGTTTAATCTACAACAGTGAGTTATGAATAAATGTACATTTTTATTTTTATAAGCTACCTCACTTAAGGCCTGAAATTTGAAGAATAATACATTCTTCAACTAGGCTTCAAAAGAAGAAGAGTTACCTCACCTACGCATAAAAATCTTTTTTGATGAAAATTTATTGCAATAAATATACGACTAAATTGTTTTGAATAAAATTATGATAATTATAAATAAAATACAAGCTTTAATTAATTCACAGAAATGCAAACAAACAACCCAATTAAAAAGGACGCTACTGCTGACGTTTATAGCAACAATCATTGACTCCTTAGGTGTATATGTACAACTGTTATATGTCTGTATGTAAAGACAACCTGAATGGTGAAGTTATAAATATTTCTAACGTGTCGCTGTAACAAGCTGCATGTTAAAGGGAGCCTCACTATTCCGTTTGGGTTGTTAACTAGCAGCTCAGAGGATAAGTTGTACATTCATATATATTTTTTAGTGATTGGGGATTGCCTTAGATCATAGTCTCATTAACCCTGAAGGGTGTAAAATAAATTTAAACAGATCAACCAACCATGCAATCATTGAACGTGTGTTGTGGCTTGATACACGAACATTAAATGATCATGGATGGTCCCTATGAAAGAAAATGTCTTGACAAGTTTGGACAACATGGGCTAGATATGGACTAGCATTGCAACTAACTAACTTAAGTCGATTGAAACTAGCTAAAAAGTTGTACATCACTTTTTGCAATGTTGCTACACACTGACCCAAAGTTGGCCCAACACTATTTACAAGCTGCCTAATATATCGATCGACAATGGTTTCAATATGACTGATAAGGCATGAATATTGATCAAAACTGGCTAATATTGTTGCCATTTTCCAAACTACAGTACTCTTTTGGCAACAGTACGGCTGAGGACCAGCAAACTGAAATAACCCAGATACGGGTCATTCTGCAAATATAGGCCGGGGCGGATCTGGTAACCAGAACTGGGGCGAATTGCAAATGGATATGGGCCAGGTATGGCCCATATTGGCTTTGCTGTCAGGGATGCCAGCATAGTTTTGCTTTAACCTTGTTCAAAACCTCTTATTATTTTCGTCTGTCTATGTTCTTGCCCATTAGACTTACATACTTATACGATCGTTAAGAATGCTCCAATGAATAAGAAGAAAAAGAAAAAGCGAAAGTGTCGGAGAAGTGAAAAGAGAATGGAATGAAAGGAGAAGAAGGATATGGTGAACAAGAAGGAGAGAGTGAAGGTGGTGGAAAATAAGAAGATAAAGAAGAAGTACAATGAGAAGGGGAAGAGAAGGGGAAGGTAAAAAAAGGAGAAGAAGGAAAAACAAAAAGAGAAGAAGAAAGAAATTAAGAAAAAGAAATAATAAAAAAAGAAGAAAAAGTTAGTGATTAAGAAGAAAGGGAAGAAAACGGAGAAGGGTAGAAAAAAGATGGAGAAGGAGAAGAAAATAAAAATAAAAACAAAGCGGTATACGAATAATAGAGCAAAGAAAAATATAAAGAGAAGAAGAAGAATATGGAGATTGAAATAAAGAAGGAGAATGAAAAACAAAAAGACAAGGAAAGTTAGAAGGAGAACAATAAACATTAATAAAAAGAGAATAAGAAAGATCAATAAAATATAAGAAGAAGAAGAAAAACAGAACAGAGAAATAAGAAAAAGGAGAAGGATGAGAATGAAAAAAAAACAATTACAAAGAGAAAAGGAAAGATAATAAGAAGAGAAGAAAAAAAAGGGAATAAATAACTCACATATGTTGCAGCGTCATACTTCTCGTGACTGAAAATGCTGGCGGCAGGAACGATGAACGTTTTAGTGTTGGCCGTCGGGTTACTGGCGTCGGTCACCCCAACAACGACTTGCAACTCTGTCACTTTGTTGTCGCTGTTGAGGTTAACATTAGGTGAGTTAGCATTAGAGAAGGTTAACATTAGGTAAGGTTAACATTAGGTGAGTTAACAATAGAGAAGGTTAACATTAGGTAAGGTTAACATTAGGTGAGTTAACATTAGGTAAGGTTAACATCAAGTAAGGTTAACATTAGAGAAGGTTAACATTAGATGAGGTTAGCAATAGGCGAGGTTAACATCAAGTAATGTTAACATTAGGGAGAGGTAACATTAGAGAAGTTTAACATTAGGTGAGGTTAACATCAAGTAAGGTTAACATTAGGTGAGGTTAACATTAGAGAAGGTTAACATTACGTAAGGTTAACATTAGGTGAGGTTAAAATTAGAGAAGGTTAACATTAGGTGAGGTTAACATTACGTTAGTTCAACATTAAGTAAGGATAACAATATGGAAGGTTAACATTAGGTAAAATTAACAGTAGTTAAGGTTAACATTAGGTGAAGTTAACATTAGAGAAGGTTAACATTAGATGAGGTTAACATCAAGTACGGTTAAAATTAGGTCAGGTTAACATTAGAGAATGTTAACATTAGATAAGGTTAGCATTAGGCGAGGTTAACATTAGAGTATCTTAACATTAGTGTAGGTTAACATTAGATAAGGTTAGCATTAGGGTAGGTTAATATTAGGGTAGTTTATCATTAGGGTAGGTTAACATTAGGTGAGGTTAAGGCTAGATGACGTTAAAGTTAGGTGAGGTTAACATTAGGGAAGGTTAAAATCAGAGAAGGTTAACAGTAGAGATGGTTTAAATTAGGTGAGGTTAACATTAAAGAATGTTAAAATCAGGGACGGTTAACATTTAAGAAGGTTTAAATTAGATGACGTTAACAATAGAGAAGGTTAAAATCAAGGAAGGTTAACATTCGAGATGGTTAAAATTAGGAGAGATTAACATTAAAAAAAGGCTAAAATCAAGTACAGTTAACATTAGAGAAGATTTAAATTAGGTGAGGTTAACATTAGAGAAGGTTAACATTAGGTGAGGTTAGCATTACGTTAGTAAGGATAACAATATGGAAGGTTAACATTAGGTGAGGTTAACTACATTTTTATGGTGTTTAGGAAGCGACAATCATTATTATGCATATGAAGATATATCTTAAATAAAAAACAATTCTAAAACTTGTATTTATTTGAATAACTGCATATTTATGATTTTTATGAACTTGTCATTTTTTCAAAGGTAGGTTAAACGTTTTTTTTCTTTTCATTTTAAAGCAATGATCATTTGACATAAATGAAAGATATATGCTATATAGAAATGATAACTCTTGAATAATTTTTTTCTGAAAATTGAATTTGTTGAAATAGACTAAACATGTTTATTATTTACGTTAGAGCAATTATCATTTAACATAAGCAAAAGATGTATGTATTATGAATGATGTACTTAAATATTTTTTTCTCTGAAACATGTTTTTATTGAAATAACTGTATTTTTACACACGAACAACTTCCTGTGCTCTACATTGATATTTGACACTCAAGGTTATGTTATATCAACACGAAAGTTATTATTGTCTTGCACAAGCCAAACCTTATAACCTTATAACAAAAAAAAATAATTACTATGAATATTTAAACTTGAGAACAATAGATACAAGATAATCTTTCTACAAAAGGTACTAAAGATGAAGGAAATAAATTGGAAAATTGGAAAGAACTAGAATAACTAAAAAATAAACATGTATATAATTCAATTGAAAACGATTATAAATTGATAGTAAAGTTAATTTGCCGAAGTTGAAGAACCACAAATATAAATTTAAAAAAAATTGGCCATGCTGTAGAGTTGTCTAAGCAGTTCACACATGGCTTGGTATAACTATACCCTTCATCAGGCGCGAAACAATGTGCAGCTGACAATATCCATTGCTCGTCTATTACAGATCCACCGCAGCAACAAATGAAATTGGCCGGGTCATTACTGAATTTGAATGCAATTCTCGCCTATAACATAAAGAAAAAATTTATTTACTGCAATTTATAATGAAAGTTTCCATTAATCTGTGCTATTAAATATCAAACGAAAGGTAGTTCTGCATCACTAAATAGTAGTGTATAATTATAAATAGTTAAAGAATAATACATTTACAATTGAAATTAAAATTAATCACTCGATATATAAATAAAAAAATAAATGTAGATGTTTACTATCCAAAGAATATCTAAAATATAATAGTTTTCCCATACTATTTTTTTACATATAATGTTAAGATTTTTGTGTATTCACAAAACGAATTATTTTGTTAGACATTTGCAAAAGATCAAATGGTTGTGAATGAAAATTACAAGGTGCGAGCTTGTACTATCCGAGAATATTTGTTCATTCGGGTCTTGTCTGGTGGACAGAAGGTGAGTTGCCAATCATGGTGCCACACAGCGTTGTGTTCTTCCTGATGTCATGCACAGAACACCAAGAAGTCTCAATCCAATGGTATATCGTCAAAGAAAAAAGAGAAAACAAAATCGATCAAATGACAAGAACGATGTTTATTTAAAAATTATTTAAATAACCTAGTGTTCGATGACCAACTTTAAAAAAATTAAACTATGTAAAGTTTTATATTTAACTATCAACTTTAGATCATTATACAAACAAGAATTAGGTAATAGTTGATATTTTAATAAAAACATTTGTAAGCTCCCAACCATTATTTATCAACCACTGAATGCTCAACTTTTTGAATTTTAACAGATGTTTTGTTGTAGTATATTTGAAAAACAAAATAGTTAAAAATATTTGGAAAGTTATTTTTTTTCACCATTACATATGGAATATAAAAAAGTTTGGTTTAAAATTGTTCTCTTGGTCTTTTGGTATTGGACAAAAAACTGTGACAAGAGTGACGTCACAGAAAAAATCCCATTATAACATTGATTGACGTTTCTTGGTGTTCTGTACGTCATGTGTGTGTATACAGACTTCAATTTCTTCCAGTTTTTTGTCAGCCCTCCTCTTCGATTCTTCGATAATAGTTTACCACTGTTTAATGCACGTTTATAATTTGCAATTGTTATGCTCTTTCTCTGCACAGGAAAAAAACATCTTATTATTTTATTAAAAATTATGTTTTAATTCCATCTAAAAATAAGATGCATAAACTGTGCCCATCGCTTTATTGCAGGTAGTTATTTCTTGCATAATTCAAAATATATAAATCGCATCATCTAAAGACTGCTTTTAGATAAGATATTTGCCAAGTGTTCGGTATAATTCATGCAATATTTACGAAGTTATAATATTTTATTCATTATCGAACAATTTTAATGTCCATCGCTTTATTGCAGGTCTGAGAAAATGCACAGAAAACGACGCTTGACCACTATCGAGAAGCAAAGGATTGTTGCATGACTTGTTGAAGGATTGTCCCTTCATGATTTAGCCAAGGAACTTGGAAGAGATCGAAGAATCTTGGTTTCATTCGTTGAGAACCCCAACACCAAATCAAGGAAGGATAAGGGCACAAGAAGAAAACTTGCTGATCGTGACATTCGGCGAATTCGTAGACAGGTAATCAGGGAGCCAAATGACATCAGTACCTCCGTTTTTGCCAAAGCTGAAATTGCTCCTAAGTCCAGACAGTCCCGATGCAACATCCTCAATGAGATAGCACGGAATGTCAAGCCCATTCCCCGGCCCCCGTTGAGCAGAACCTATAAGGAAAAACGCACGGCTTGGGCACAAAAGTACATGAAAACTAACTTCCAGAATGTACTTTTCACTAATGAGGCTCGAGCAACTCTTGACGATCCGGATGGATGGGCCAAAGTTTGGAACCCGATTGGAGCTCCAACCCCGTACAGAATCCATCGTGAACAAGGAAATGGGCGTTATGTTTTGGGCGGGTATCATAAGGAACAAGTTGGTTGGACCATTCAGAGTGCAAGAGGGTGTGAAGCTTACAAGTGAAACGTACGCTGCCTTTTTAGAGAAGCATTTGTCACCACGGCTTGATAACCTACCATTGCCACGTCGATTTAAAGTGATTTTCATGCATAACAATGCCCCATCCCATTCAGTTAAACCTACTACAGCCTTCCTTGGATCTATGGGCTTCACAGGAGAAACTCTCATGACTTGGCCACCTTGTTCTCCCGACCTTAACCCCATTGAGCATCTCTGGTCAATATTGAAAAGGGAGATTTATGCGGGAGGTGAACAGTATACGTCGAAGGATGCACTCTGGAAGAAAATATTTGATGTCGCCAAGGCCATAAGACCTTCTCAAATTTTGAGATTGACTTCTTCGGTAGACAAAAGGTTGTTCAATGTTATTTCAAAGAATGGGAGATATGTTGATAAATAATTTCTTCTTATGAGACGTCTATTTGCTGAAATTCTCAAAATATAGGGCTTATGTAGTTTATCAAAGGTTAAATGTTCTCTTTAAATAAAGGCTTAAAATCTCGACATCTATTTTTTGCCTTGACACAACGTTTTCCCAAATCTGCAATAAAGCGATGGACAGTAAAAATTGTTCGATAGTGAATAAAATATCATAACTTTGTAAATATTGCATGAATTATACCGAAAATTTGGCAAATATCTTACCTAAATGCAGTCTTTAAATGATGAAATTTTATCTTCCTGCTATTTATATGTTTTGAATTATTGAAAGAATAAGTACCTGCAATAAAGCGATGGACACAGTTTATAATACAGTTTTCTTACGTTAGGGAATCGTGATTGTTTTTGCTAAGTGGATCGCACTTGTCAGTTTTGTTTTGTGTCATTACATTGTCTTTTCTATAAACTTCATTTTTTTCATGTCGTGTAAAACGAATAAAAACATTATTGAATTAACCTCAATATTAAAAATATAAATAAAATATATAAAACGCATGAAATATATAAAAAAAACATAAAATATGTAAAAACGCATAAAGTATATAAAAACGTATAAAATATATAAAAAGACATATAATATATAAAAAAGAATAAAATATATAAAATCACATAAAATTTATAAAAATGCATAAAATATATATAAACAAACATAAAAACGCATAAAATATATATAAAAAACATAAAATACATAATATAAATAAAATACAATGAAATAAATAAAATACATAAAAATACATAAAACACCTATAGATACATAAAATAGATAAAAATACATGAAATACATAAAACAAATAAATTGTACAAAATACATAAAATACATAAAATACATAAAAATACAGAAAATAAATAAAAAGACATACAATACATAAGTTAAACAAAATACATAAAATAAACTAACATACATACAAATATATAACATATGTAAAATACTTGAAAGTAAATGAAATACATGAAATACATAAAATACATAAATGCCTAAAAAACATAAAATACATGATAATAAATACAATACGTAAAATACATAAGTATACATGAAATACATACAATACATAAAACAAATGAAATACATAAAATGCATAAAATACATAATAATATATAAAATACATAAAAATAAATTAAATTACCTAACATAAACAAAATACTCATAAAATACATAAAATACATAGAAATAAATACAGAAAAAAACATAAAATTACATAAAAATAAATACATAAAATACATAAAATAAATGAAATACATATAATACATACGAATACATAAAATAAATAAAATACATAAAATACATAAGAATACATAAAATACATAAAATACATAAAACACATAAGAATACATAAAATACATAAAATACATAAAATACATAAAATACATAAAATACATAAAATACCAAAACTACATAAGATACATAAAGTACATACAAATATATAGAATAAATAAAAATACATAAAATACATAAAATACATATAATATATAAAATACATAAAAAACATGAAAATACATAAAAATACATAAAATGCATAACAATACATAAAAATAAATACATAAATAACATAAAATACATAAAATATATAGAAACTACATAAAAACATAAAAACACATAAAAACACATAACATACATAAAAATACATAAAATTACATAAAATACATAAAAATACATAAAAATAAATACATAAATAACATAAAATACATAAAATATATAGAAACTACATAAAAACATAAAAATACATAAAAACACATAAAATACATAAAAATACATAAAAATACATAAAAATAATTACAAAGATAACATAAAATACATAAAAATACATAAAAATACATAAAAACAATTACAAAGATTACATAAAATACATAAATTACATAAATACACAAAATACATAAAATACATATAATGGATAAAATACATAAAATACATAAAATACATAAAATACATGATATACATAAACTTTATAAGAAGATACGTAAAATACTTAAGATACATAAGAATACATAAAATACATAAAATACATAAAAAACATAAAATACATAAAATACATAAAATACATAAACTACATAAAATACATAAAATAAATAAAATACGTAAAATACATAAGTATACATGAAATACATAAGATACATAAAATAAATAAAATACATAAGATACATAAAATACATACAAATATATAAAATAAATAAAGATACATAAAAGACATAAAATACATAAAAGACATAAAAATACATAATATACATAAAATACATAAAAATAAATATATAAAAAACATAAAATACATAAAATATATATAAACTACATACAAACATAAAAATACATAAATACACATAAAATACATAGAAATACATAAAAATACATAAAAATAGATAAAAATAATTACAAAAAACACATAAATTACATAATTACACAAAATACATAAGAAACATAAAATTACATAAAAATAAAAACATAAAATACATAAAACACATAAAATACATGATATACATAAACTTTATAAAAAGACACATAACATACTTAAGATAAATAAAATACATAAAATACATAAAATGTATAAAATACATAAATTACATAAAAAACATAAAAGTACGTAAAATACATAAAATACATAAAATACACCGAACACATAAAACTACATAAAAATACATAAAATGATAATGTGATTCAAAATCCTTCCACTATTCTATATAATAATTTATTGGATGTTTTATTTAAAAAAAGTTTGAAAATAAAAACTTGAGAAAAAAAAACAATAAAAATAAATTTCTCAACGGAATGAAATTTTCATAAATTCGAATGTGTCATCAACGAAGTGTAACTTTTTTTTGCTTCATCTATACAAGAAGTGCGAAACTTTTTGCTTCACCCTGTATACAAAATGTGAAACATTTTGCTTCACACTGTATATAAAATATGAAACTTTTTGCTTCACCCTGTATACAAAATGTGAAACATTTTGCTTCACACTGTATATAAAATCTGAAAATTTTTGCTTCACTCTGTATACAAAATTTGACACATTTTGCTTCACACTGTATAGGAAGTGTGATATTTTTTGTTTAACCCTGTATACAAACTGTTACACTTCTTGCTTCACCCTGTATACAAACTGTTACACTTCTTGCTTCACCCTGTATACAAACTGTTACACTTCTTGCTTCACCCTGTATACAAACTGTTACACTTCTTGCTTCACCCTGTATACAAACTGTTACACTTCTTGCTTCACCCTGTATAC
>JARUHE010277185.1:0-12804 GCA_031471125.1 Archaeomysis grebnitzkii | reverse complement strand
CATTATTGATTCAGTGCAGGGTTGCACTTTTCATTATTGATTCAGTGCAGGGTTGCACTTTTCATTATTGATTCAGTGCAGGGTTGCACTTTTCATTATTGATTCAGTGCAGGGTTGCACTTTTCATTATTGATTCAGTTCGGGGTTGCACTTTTCATTATTGATTCAGTTCGAGGTTGCACTTTTCATTATGGTTTGAGTGCAGGGTTGCATTTTTAGTAATACTACAAATGAATAATCTGTTCACAACAACTAACATTATTTTTGTGACCGTTCTAAAACTTGTTTATACAGAAATTGTATTTGAAGTTGAACTTATTAATGAAATTTCATATTTTTTCAATTTAGCAATACAGTCGATGGACAGTTCAAATCCAAAGTTAATTACTATTTTGCGTGATAATGTCGTAGCTTCAGATGCGAGTTTCTTTTTTGTATAATAAATAATTAATTTTAAAAGATCAAACTAATCTGTTTTAGAATTTTCAAATTCCTAATTAATTATTTTTGTATGTTTAAGTAACTGTTAATGGTCGATCTATAAAGTGTAAATAACAATCACTATCACAACTGTGGTTACTTGGACGACAGATCTGGTAATGAATGTTGCATCATGAATGGTTAAATAGGCATGAATACAAGCAATACAATTGTTGGCGTTAAATGGTCGGTTGTAATTGATGCTAAATGGTCGAATATAATTGATGCTTAATGGTCGAATATAATTGATGCTTAATGGTGGAATATAATTGATGCTAAATGGTCGAATATATTTGATGTTCAATGGTCGAATATAGTTGATGTTCAATGGTTGAATATAGTTGATGCTTAATTGTCGAATATAATTGATGCTTAATGGTGGAATATAATTGATGTTCAATGGTCGAATATAGTTGATACTAAATGGTCGAATATGATTGATACTAAATGGTCGAATATGATTGATACTAAATGGTCGAATATGATTGATACTAAATGGTCGAGTATAATTGATGCTAAATGGTCGAATATAATTGATGCTAAATGGTCGAGTATAATTGATGCTAAATGGTCGAATATAATTGATGCTAAATGGTCTAATATAATTAATGCTTACTGGTCGAGTATAATTGATGCTAAATGGTTGAATATAATTGATGTTGAATGGTCGAATATAATTGATACTAAATGGTCGAATACCATCGAGTATCATTGGCGCTAAATGGTTACGAATCTTGTAAATCCATATAAGCGTCAGCGAAACATGGCAGAGCTCGAGGGATTATTTTATCCGCACAATTTACTTAACAAACTCTCGCCGAATATTTTCATATTTTTCCTATACAGATAAATCCGTTCATAGATTCCAGTTGATTTCGTTGGAGTTCCAGTGATGTTGAATTCCCTTCAGATTATTCTCAGTTTTCTTTTCTCTGAGTTTACTTCATTTTTTAGCCGTCGTGTTCTCCTGCGACTTACACGAGGGGAAGAGTTCTGCATTGATTATAGTATAAACAAAACATTGGTTTCAGATGATAGGTATCATACATGAAGTTCCTTTTTATACCAACCTCTGAAGGTCATCTATCCCAACTATTAAATACAATCTCTATTTCTCAAAAAAATGAGGTACTACAGAGGTTTCATAGACATTTGCATTTGTTTTATCTGTATTAAATATATTGTTAGACAAAACATTACCAGAAAATGTCAAATCAATATTTTTGACTGTAGTAAATTTTATCCACTTATTTTTTTGTACATGTACACGTTGTCTAGTTGTTCACATGAAGAGCAATGTTTACCACAACAGTTGTATTTAATGTATAAAACTGTAAAGTTTTTAATGTAATTGCTTATCCTTCAAAATGTTGTTTATAAACGTATCAATTTTTTGAATTATTATAAATACGAACATAATATTTCGTTTTATGTTGTATAACAATGAAAATAGAAAGAATAAAGAAAGAAGTTTAAGCTGAAAATAAAATGAAATAAAAAGGTTTTTTATTCATTTCATTGAATTAGAAAGTTGAAATAAAATATTCACTTTTGTAAAATATTTTATTTTTATTCAAGAAAGATTTAAATTTAGTTGATAAATATTCTAAAAGCATCTATTAATAATTTACCAACATTTTAATACTGATTTTTCATTCTGTACAATTTTTTATTTCGATGATAATTTCTTTTTTGTTTTATTCATTTATGCAAATAAAATGATTGACTTTCCAGTGTGAGTTATTTTGTCGACTTTGGTTTGCTTGCAAGTTGATGTAGTGCTATAAAATGATGATGATGATGATGATGGTGGTGATGGTGGTGACGACGACGACGACGACGACGACGACGATTGTTATGATACAGATTGTATGATCCTCAATTAATAGTTCATAAAATGTATACCATTTAATTAATTAATCTACAAAAATTATAATTTTAATTAATAATGGCTACAAAAAATGTACCATCTTTAAATAATAAAGTGTTAGTGTACATTGTACAACTACATGTGCGTGTGGCGTTGTATTTATCGTGTATTACCATATTATGAGACAGATGCACAACCTGAAATATAATTTATTTAAAATTTGTTGAAATTCAATTTAAACTTGCAAATATTTTATCCAAATTTTCTTGCAATTCTATGACAGTTATAATTGCATCATTGATTAGCGATCAATTTTTTGCCTTCGTGTAGAAGAAATGCAAATTTCGGCCGAATTCATTTGATTGACAAGTTTTGCTCGAAATTTAATTATCTTCAACTGCGAATATTAATTGACATTTTGTTCTTGTTTATTTATTGTTTTGTTTGAAATAATTTTTTGTTTTGTTTGAAATAATTTTTTGTTTTAATTGAAATAATTTTTTGTTTTAATTTAAATAATTTTTTGTTTTGTTTTAAATACTTTTTGTTTTGTATGAAATAATTTTTGTTTTGTTTGAATATAATTTTTTGTTTGTTTATGTTTGTCTGTTTTGTTAGAAATAATTTTTTTTTGTTTGAAATAATTTTTTGTTGTTTGTTTTGTTAGAAATAATTTTTTTTTGTTTGAAATAATTTTTTGTTTTATTTTGTTTGAAATCATTTCCAACGCTTATCTTTTTGTTTCTCTTTTTTGTTTTTAAGCTGAGAACAGAAAATGTTTTCCTGCTGTAATCTCTCATCATAATTTTAAATAATTTGTTGTCTTAATTTTTGTTATTTCTGAAATCTATCACTCTTTTAATAATTATTTTAACTTATTGTATGTTATTCTTCGTAACTGAATAGCCACAGAGTCCAATGCTGTGTATTTATAAATTCTTTTAAGTATTACTTGTTTAGGAAAAAAATCTATATAGTTTATGTAGAAATAAATTATATGCTCTACTTTTAACAATATTTTCTTTAATTTTTTGTTATTTCTTTAATGATTTGTAAATATATTGTTTTTAAAACTGCAAACAAACAAACTTTCTAAATCAGATGCCATAAAATTTGACTCAGTCAGCAAATCTTATAATTCTTGGCTTGAAAATCTTAATTATTTTCGTTTCATTTCATTTTTTTAATCAAGTCTTTATTTCATTTTTTTAATCACGTCTTCATTTCACCTAAACTTCTAATCCAAATGTGTTTTGATGTTAAATTTATCGATCTTTTACACGACTCGAATTTGTACAAATTATTTCGTTGGACGTTCCACTAAACCTGAGGTGGACCAACTTTTTATTGTTTTTAATTACCATCATTTTTTATAATTAAAATTATTTTTTTTAATTACCATCGTTTTTTGAAGTGGCACCTAATTTTTATTTTTTTGTTATTTTTATAATTACCATAAATTTTTGGTTTTTATTTTTAGGTGGCACCAAGTTTTTATAATTACCATTTTTTTATAGTTACCGTCATTTTTTTTATAATTACCGACATTTTTTTGTTTTTTGAGGTGGCACCAAATTTTTATTTTTAGTTTTTTTTATAATTATCACCATTTTTGTTTTTAAAATTTGTATTTACGAAAAATAATTTCTTTGTTACTTTGGACGTTTTTGTGTTAAGGTTCAACACTTCAATTATTTTACAAACATGTCTTGAACTTTATTTTATACAAGCCTTACAAAATTAGAGATATTTAAATTAAAAAATAGTGCAACCCAATATTTATAATAACTTCATATTAATTAATGAAATTTAATAAATTTCACCAAAGTTCAACATTCATTGTTTGATTTCGACTCAAAACAAAGCGTTGAATTATAAATTTAAATAAATTTCTTATTACGTTTTTATTATTTTTGAGTTGCGTGATTGTTGAAAAATAAATATTCTAAAACATTTGAATTAAACGAAAACGATAAAAATGAAATCGATAAGACAACAAAATACATTGAAACCGATTTATAAAAGTAAAATAATCTTCTTATCTTTGTGCAACATTCGTTCTAAATTTTTATTTTGTATTCAAATATTTTTCTAAATAGTGAAAAGTTCGGATTTTAATGGAAAGCTAACACCATTTATTCAGTCATTCATTAAAGCAAGAAAATCATTTTCACTGAGTTGTAATTTTGTTTATCTTCGTTTTTTAATTCTATTATTTTCTAGCTATTGTTCACCCATGAATAAATACTTTGAAAGATTAAATAAATAACAATGAACAATTTTTATGTTTTATTTTTATTTACTTCTTGGTTATCTTTGCCTCGCAATTTAATCTTCTTGGTACAACTTTAGATATTTTTAACTAACCATAGTTTATGATTTATTTTTAAATATTCAAATTTTAACATGAACTTGTACCATCCTTATCCAGTTGGATAAGGTTCCATTGTTCGTGTAGTTTGAAGAGCGAACCCTGGACGGCTGAGGGCAGCAGGTTACATATTTCCTTCACATTAATGCCCGCAAAGTCATAAACTAGTGTTTACCAGAGAGTGATTTATCATTGTTTAGATATATTGTAATGGTCGACACTATAACTAAACATAAATAAGATTATTTTGATTAATAAATTTATGTCATCTTATTGTTGCCATGGCCAGGATACCTCCCAACTAAGCAAAAAAAGTATAGTTTATGCATTTCCATTGTCATGGTCTCTTTTTCAAGTTTGATATTTTTTTCATATAGGTTAATGTTTTTTCTATTTAGGGTAATTTAATTTTACTTCGATAATTTAAAAACAAAAATAATTTATAATCATCATAGCACAATTCAATACATTTTTATTTCCACAAACAAGTGTTTGAATTACCTGTTTAACCTGTTCCAGTTTTCAAAAAGAATTTATGACATCAGTGTTAAAAATAATTTTGTGTTTTTTAGATAAATTATTTAACATTTCATTAGATTGCACATTAATATAATGAATAAATTACCTTGTTTTGTTTTATATTATTCATAGATAAATGTAATTTAAAAATGTGATAAATAAAATAAATGTAATAAATTTCATAAATGTAATAAATGTGATAAATATAATAAATGTAATAAATGTAATAAATGTAATAAATGTAATTTATAAATAAAAACTTTTGTGAATGCTGGCGCCGAAGTTGTAGACTTATGTAACTTGGAACATAAAAACCTGTTTTATTCATATCAATTTCTACAACGTTAGAATTTTAAGAATTATTTTCATTTTGTTGGTATGCTATGACTATTATTAAATCTTGAATTAAACATAATAACCAATTGCCTTGTCATTAGCATCAATAGTGTTTGTTTTTGTGGAATTATTTTAAATGAACTAATACAAATATTTACCATCATATATAATTCAGTAGATCGAATAACATAGTTTATATTATATCTTAATTTTGCCCAGTCGCCAAAAGGTAGAATTTGGCTTATAAAATATGTCGCTCATTATTTCATTTATTCAATTTTTAATGAAGGTTGTACATGATGAGATAATTGGACTTACAAACTACAATCAACTAATTTAGGCATTACAGTGAATAAATATGTTTACCTATCGTTCTCGATGGACCAGAATTGATCCTTCAAGTTTTGTGATCAGCGAAGTCTTATCTAACTATACAAACCCAGTTGTTCAACAGTACTGGCTATACGTTCGATGAACGCATATATGTGCAAATAGATCTAGCAGCCAAGTTATCATCTAGTCGTGTACGCTCCTTACTGCATCACTAAATTGAATAAAAACTATTTTGAAATTCACCAGTATTTATAATATAACCAACTAATTTTTATTTTGCTAATTTTAATAATAAATATAAAAACTATTTTCAAATTTTGAGATCCTGAAATGAGGTTCGATAGCAGACGAAAAAAGCGGTCAGTGAACGTTGTAGACATTCATATGCAATGATCGAACGCAGTCATTGACCTTATTTTACGTCGACGATAAAATATTTTATCCTCTCGACATTACTGTTATGCTAATAAGCTATTCATTAAAAATAAATGTTGAAAATATTTATTACAAATATTTAATATAAATATTATTGAAATATTTTAAAAATTATTATTGAATTATTTATTAGAAATGTTTATTATAACTATTATTGAATTATTTATTAGAAATGTTTATTATAACTATTATTGCAATATATTTTTAAAACTATTATTGATTATTTATTATAAATATTTAAAGCGTTTTTTTGAAATATTGTAAGCTGAAAGATATGTTATGAATGATAACCAAGTCCCGAAATAAAAATTCAAATATTTATTTTATTTTATTTAAAAATGTTTCAAAAAATCTTTTTATAAACAAATTTTAATTTTAAATACCAACCTGAAACAACTTTAGTTTATTTGGTTCCAAGGAAATAATTTTTAAACTTATTTTAAACTATATTTGTTATGCTATGGATCAGGGTTGCCAGATGGTTTTGGACAAAACTAGCCAATATGTTCATAAAATTAACCACTTTTAGCCACATCTGGCAACCCTGCTATGGATATAAAATTTTGTACGGTATAAAATAATTGGTCATTGCACAAATAATCTTTATTTTGACACATTTTTGTTTGTTGAGCCTGCCAGAGACGAAGCTTTACTAAGGTGTTATTATTCCGTCGTCTCTGTCTCCGTCGTCGTTCGTAGTAGCTGTATCTAAAATGTTGAAGTAAAGCATTACTGTTTTAATACTAAGCAATACCGATAGTAATACTAATATAAATACTAATAACAATGACAATAATAATGGTAGCAATATAAGAATTATAATAATTCAAATAAAAATAATGATCGCAATAGAAAAAATAATTAACATTAACTAACATTGTAATAATACTACTAACAACAAAATTAATAAGAATACTAACACTACTACTAATAATAATAGTTATAACAATAATAGTATTAAAATAATAAAGAATAGCTCGCTAAGGTCTAAACGCGAGGGTCTAGCCAGGTTAATATTTGTTATTTTGTATGAAAGATGAATTTTGTTGTTTTTGTTTATGAATTATTTGGAATTCTCTCGCTATTTTACATATTTTCAGTTGTGATGTTTGTTGAATCCATTAAAGATGAACTCGCCGGTAGAAAAAGTTCTTAATGACCATGAGAATAAGCATCATTCTTTTCTGAATGATTAGACAATGAATCATATATTTGTAAAAAAATGTTTAGAAATTTTAACAATTTCCAATTATTTTCCATTTCACTTGATAGCAAATGCTCAAAAGTTATCATTTTCTTCAATTTAATTATTTTTTGGCAGTTTATTTAAAAGTATAGTTTATTTCTATTGTTTGTTATTTGATTATATTATTGAAACAATATAAAGTTTGAGGATTGCAAAATATTTTTGATACAAAAGCTTATAGTAATTATTTTGTAATCAAATCTTATTATTTAATGTAATTTAAAAACAGAATTAATTTTTAATTCTCTTTTGACCTCAAATGACAAAAAGTTCAAAATATATTCAACGTTAATCTCTCACGCAATGAATGTCTTTCTGAAATTCCAGAATAATTATTTTAAAAAATATTTTTGAATCAATATTTTTTTTCAAATTTAAAAAAAAACAATTTTTTTGTTCTGATTCGCATATTTAAGATGATTTAAAATGTTTGTAAATATATAATAATAAATTTCAAAACTAAACAAATTTTACCATCCTCTGTTAAAAATATTGTATTGTTGTTATTAATACTTAGATCATAAAGTAAAATCTTTCAATGTTCTATTTTAGTTAACCTTGGTGCGAAATTTAAAATGTATATTTGTTGTTATAATTCAATCTATAATAAAATGTTTTAATTTTAGTTTTAATTGATTATGCAAATTTGTCGTTTTCTAATATTTTAAGTTGTTGATACTGATATGCAAACCCTTTGGGAAAAATTAATTGTTCAAATTAGGACTAAAATACTTGTAATAAGTATTGAAAATACTATTTATTCTGCGGTAACTGAGTTGCAGGCAGTCTTCAAAGGGTTAACCAGATCACCGTTGTACTCTGAAGATGTGTTTGAAAAGCCAGCTTCTATAAATGACCTGATTGTTGGTTGGAGGATGATTTGTGGACTCTACCGAAATTTTACCTTTTTTTCTAAACAATGAAAAAGTTATTTTACAGAGTTAGTTTAAATGAAAATAAAGAGCATAACATTCTACACTGGACCGTTGTCACAAAAGATTTTTTTTGTGAATAAAGTATTTCTTTATTAAAACATGCATATTATAAAAAAACTGAAATTCATGGTTAATCGAGATTTGTATTTGAATGTTTAGAGAAAAGTTTATTTAAAACAAATAGAAGAACTGGAGATTCTAAGGTAGAATGACTGAAGAAATTTTTTGCCAATTTTTTAAAAATTAAAATAGGAGATATTTTAAGAGTGTTTAGACTTAGCCTAATTATCATCAATTTCGCGATTAACTTCCATATTTTAAGACTTAGATATAATTTTTTGTAAAAAAATATATTAATGTATAGAATTGTATTAACAATTATACAATTTTGGAACCTTTTTTTAACATCAAACACAACTTTTGATGCGTAGCATTTGCTTGTGCTTGTTTGTTTATAATCCTGATTACTTTTTACCATTTTAGGGCTCTTATTTCTTGAGCCATAGTACATACTGAACATTAACAAAGGTCGAATAAACTAAGAAATTTAATCGAAATCGTTATTCAATTTATGACAAAGAAAATATTTTTGATCAGTTGAAAATAATTAAATATATATTTCAAAATAAATGTTTTGGTATTTGAATAAGTTTGATGTCAAAAAATTATTTCCTTAAAAATGTTTGAATTAATTATAAAATTGCATAATGGTAAATTTAAATATTATTTAAAAGTTGAATTTACGAATTATTTTGAAATAAATATAAACAAACTTGACATAAAAAAGTTGAAATAAATTAGAGCAGAATCGCTTCTCGATTTAATTGCCTCGTCTTTTGTTTTTTCTTCTATTCAGAATTTTCAACTTTTTACCGGTTTTATCTTTTTACAGGTTTTATCTTTTTACAGTTTTATCTTTTTACAGGTTTTTTCTTTTTACATGTTTTTTCTTTTTACAGGTTTTATCTCCTTTAGCTTTTTTAGTTTTTATATTTTATTGGCTTTCTCTTTTAATCGGTTTTATTTTTTTAGCTTTTTTAGTTTTTATATTTTATTTGCTTTATCTCTTTTTATTTTTATCTCTTTTTATTTTTATCTTTTTATCGGTTTTATTTATTTTCATTTTCGTCTTTTTATTGGTTTTATTTCTTTTCGCTTTTGTCATTTGTTTTAATTTATTATATTTTTGTCTCTTATCAGTTTTATCTTTTTGTTTTTATATTTCATCGTTTCTATCTCTTATCGGCCTTATCTCTTTTGTTTTCATATTTTGTTGTTTACATCTATTATATTTTTATATCATCGGTTTTATCTCTTTTTGTATTTACTTATAATTTTTATCTATTACTGGATTTATCTTTTATCATTTTCATCGGTTTTTCCTTTTTTCTCTGCTATTGGTTTTATCGTTTTTTGTTTTTACATCTTAGCTCTATCAGTCTTATATATTGAGGTGTATCTTTTATATCTTGTATCTCTTACCATTTTTATGTTTAATCTAATGCTATTTGTTTAGGCCTACCTTCATTTTTTCTCGTATTTTATTTCAAGTTTTTAAATACTTTTTATTATTATTACTTTTAACTTTTTAACACTTTTTCATTTTCGCATTCAATCTTTTAGTTAGACTAATTCATACTTTTAGTTTTTCTTTTATTATGTTTTATTTTTATTTTACTCAAAATGTTTTTACTTTTGTTTAACTCCATTTAAGGTTCGATTACCTGGAATATTTTGTCGTTTATAGCCTGAAATAATTTTGTAACCACCAATGCTATAGAACCATCACAAGATGTGTTTCTTTGACCAACATTATCTAAATAAACACAAATTAATCTATTTTCCATCAGGAGATAATTTCATTAATTCCGAATTATCAGTTAGAAGTAAAAAAATAAAATAAATACATTTATGGGAATTTTTCTCTCTAAATGTTGCATAAAAATCTACATTTCAATTAATTTCTAATTGAAATTATTCGTTATAGTTATAATCTATAAAGTGATTGGCTTATTTAATTGGATTATCATTTCCATTTCGGCTGCAAATATTTTATTTTTGGCATAAATCAATATTCAAATGTTTAGATATGCAGATCGTTTGCACAACGTAATTAATGTTCATCAAAACATTTGTGTTTGTAAACAAATATTTTCAAATGTAATTGGTCAGCCAGAATATTTATTTCAAACAAAAAAGTAAAAAACATTACAATTATTTGTAATTTTAAACTTTTCAAATAAATCCTCAGTTAATTGTACTCCAATGTTTAATTGGTAGTGAAAAACTATGTTACAAATAATCTATATTGCAGAAATGTTTAATTCAAACATAGTATATATTTTAAGGTTATACTTATATAGTATGTTATATATAATATATTATGAATATTTTATATATATAATAAACGTAGAATAATAATTTGCGTTGAAAAATTCATAAAATTTTCAAATGGTTTCTACAAAATCCTATAATTTTAATTTTTAATGTAAATTTCATATCAATAATTTGGTACAAATTATTTTTAATGTTTTCAATATTTTAGCAAAACTATAATGTATTTAATAATGTTGTGCGTTCAATTATATATTTTTCGTTCATTCTGATTTTAAAGTATTAACCATTTTAAGTTTGCTATTTCATTCAACCTCTTTAGGTGACCTTGCATTATAATTCACCATTGCAAGGATTAAAGAATTATGTAAACATTTTTAATAAATATAATTTAAACAAAAATAATTTAAAGAAAATCTTAGTTAACCATGAATTTCAAATTTCTTATAAAATGTACGTTTTAATCCTGTAACGCCTGTAGGGACAAACCAGTGACTGTTGTAGGGGTATTTTCAATGCAAACTTCGTTCTATTGTAGACCGTAGGGTAATTATAATCCAGGCGTTAAATACTTAATAAGTAAATGTTGATTCCAAAAAAATCCTTAATGACACCAGTGTATAATGTTGTTCTTTATTTTCATTATTTTAATATAGCAAAAACTTTTAATTTTAAGGATATTTGAATTTCTTGGTGTTATGCTTATATAGCTTTTTTTGATAGTTTCGAAATTGTTTCTCTGGTAGATTTAATTTATATTGGTATCATATCTTTTAAATCTAAGTTTTGAATTCATAACTTGGATTTATTATTAATTGTTACAATCTTGTTTCTTTTCAAAAATAGATTTTAACCTGTCAACAAGTTATCATGATAGGATTCTCTATATTTATCATTATTATAATTGTGTTGTCTTTAAATATTATTATCATCGCCTTATAGTTGATTAGTGTACATAAATAAATATAAAATGCAACATGCAACTAAATTTACACATTTCTCATCGTCAAATATTATATATATTTATAGATAAATATATATAGATTCATATGGATTATATTGCTAATTAAAAATTATTTATCATTTGTATCTTTACATAAATTACTTAATGAATAACATACACAAGGTAAATTTACAATGTTAATATATTTTCCCTACAAATCTATATGTATAAGTATAGTTAAAATCCTATGATAAATGAGGACAATTATCGATGGGAAAAATGAATTTGTGTGAAGCTCCCAGAGATAATCGAACGGTGTATCATTGGACATTTCCAATGATAAAATAGAATTTAAATATAATTATCAATACCCCAATGAAAAGTCAAAAGCCTTGGCCACGTTGAAACACCTTCCCGCCTGATCAGGGGAGTTAAGCAACATTGGGTCTGGTTAGTACATGGGTGGGTGACCGCCTGGGAATACCAGATGTTATTCACCGGCGGTGAATGTGCAGAAGGTGCACCCATAGCCTGGTCCACTGGGACCAAATAAAATAATAAAAAAACTAATTCTTGAGTGGAAATGATACGAATTTTTGAAATTTTGAATGAATTTAGTAAAGTTTCATCGCTTGTTTTGTAATTTGATAAGCGAACTCTAAAGAAACGAACGTTTAAATTAAGTTGCAAAAACGTATTCACATCTTCACCAGCAAATCTTTTGTGAAAATGTTTCTCTGTATTGATATAGTGATACACTATATTATTATAGTGATACGGTACACCATATTAATGTAGTGATACATCGTATTGATATAGTGATACATTATATTAATAAAGTGATACAGTACACCATAGTAATACTGTATAGTGATACACCATATTAATGTAGTGATACCTCATATTAGTATAGTGACCCAGTATATTATTGTCGAGCGTGCGTAGCGAAGCTCTACATAGGCGTAGCGTTTCCGATGTCGTCGTCGTCGGCGTTAGACAATG